>JAEQBH010005579.1:0-223064 GCA_016808115.1 Tetrastigma voinierianum | reverse complement strand
CTACAACATTATGATTAGCTAGACAAAAGACTAATCGCCATGTGTTATTATGATTGAAACGGAAATTTCATCATCCGTACCAAGAGCCAAAGTTGGATGCTTAGCCAGTTGATTTAAAACCACGAGGCTCTTTTCTTTGCAGATGTACACGAAACCACGGAAGCGGTGAAAGCACATAATGAATAGAGATGCAAGGCTTAACACAATGCCATCCACGAGCGCAGTGATCATGGGGCTAGTAAGTGGACGATTGGACGAGAGGAAGAAGCGAGTGGAGGGGCGTTCCAAGGCTAGTTCGGGCGAAGAAAGGGTTGAGAGGCGATAGGAGGCATGAGAATGGGGACTTGAGTCAGCACAAGGAACACAAGGTGGAGGCCGAGCTAGAAGTGCAAGTCACACCTGGGGAAAGGGCTATCACTAGGAAACTTGGTCACAAGTGTTAATAAAAATGACATAATCAATGCCAACCGAAGAAGGAATAGTGGAGGTAGCATAAGGAAAATAATCCTCAAAAAATTGAACATGGCGAGACATAGATCCGGTCAGTTTTCTTATCCAAGCAATGAAAACCCTTATGAAGAAGACTATAGCCAATAAAAACACAAGGAATAGAGCGAGGTGATAATTTATGGGGCATATAATCACATAGAAAGGGAAAGCAAAGACAACCAAAAGTACAAAGCAAATAAAACGAAGGAATTTTACCATATAGAATTTCACGAGGAGTCTTGCTATCAAGAACGGGTGATGGGAGTCGATTGATGAGATAGCATCTTTTGTGGAGAAGGACTCAATAGAAAGATGAGAAGGGTACATGGGAATGAAACATCATGAGTGACCAAATTCTATGAGTATGCTGATCTTCTTTCCCGTAATACCATTTTGATTAGGGGTGTAAGGACAAGCTATGCGTTGCATAATTCCACATTTATGAAGAAAAGAAGTAAAACGGTGGTTGGTGAATTATGTTCCTCCATCACATTGAAAAGATTTGATTTTACAGTCAAATTGATTAATGACATACTGGTGAAATTAGACAAAATGTCAAAATGGCTTAAGCACAAGGGAAGGAACTGATTAAAGCGAGAGAGTCATCCTATCAAGACATACAATAGTATCGAATGCAGGATGGAAGAGGGAATTGGAGGACCCCATAAATCACAATGAATCCATTCAAATAAAAAAAAAAAAAAAGGAATGTTGATTCAAATTTGGAAAAGGCAAGTGGTGACTTTTTCCTAATTGACAACAAAACACAGTTTTTTGAATCAAAATTGCCTTTATTATAAAATGTGATTACAAACATACTTATTGAAAGGAAATAATGCGAAAAGAAGGGTGTCTAATCATGCATAAACGGAAGATGCATGAAAAGTACATTGAGAAATACTGGACAAGAAACTCGCATGGCCACGATTAAGAATATGGTAAAACCAGAAGAAGAAAATGTCACTAAACAATTGTTTTCATGAGTTAACTTACTAATGGAGAATAAATTTTTTAGTAATGTGAGGAACAAGAAGAACATCGAGGACATTTTTAAAGATGAAACAATAAGAGAGGAATCGAACCAATGTGAAATGCGCAAAGATTGATAGATTGCCACAAAGGCCCATTGATTACCATAGTGAGGACAAATTTATCAAGATGACAACATCATTAGTCATGTGAAGTTGCTCCCATCATGCGTGTGCTCTTTCGGTATCTTGAGAACCATCGAGGAGGTGGCGACCGTCACTTTAATCAAGCGAAATCGACCTTAGCTTTCTTCAATAGTTTGCCAAGTTTATGACATTTCTTGGTAGTGTGTTGTTCTTTGCCACACCATTGGCAAGTGGTTGTAAAGATGCGGCGGATGGTCTTGATCTTTGGTGAGGAGGTTGGTTCAACGACGGAAGAATCACCACTTGGATGACCATAGGCGGCGAAAGAAGAATCCCCTGAGATTGATATAGAAAATGAAAATGAAACTTCAAGAGCCAGCCAACAATCATGAGCTGTAGTGCAATTAATGACTTTAGTCATACATTCCTCAGTGAGAGAGGCATACAGAAGGCTTAGTAAAATACGATCCCGCGTGTACCATTTCTTGTAGGCAGGATTAGGTGTAAAATACGAGACAATTCTAATTTTCTGAAAAAGGGTAAAACGGTAATTTTGATCAAAATCCGGAATTTTTTTAGATCGCAGATGATGAAACAAACTTCACCGTTGGAATCGTCTCGCAAAATCCCAGCTACTCACGACAGATTTTGGTAATTCGAGACGAGTTGAAATTTCACATCTTTGGTATTGGGTGTCGAGTCTTGCGTGTATTTGACTTGTAGGAGGTACACATGATATGAAGTATGTGATATGACAATGGACACCTAATACATGTATCCATGTGACACATGTCACATGAATAGTGAGAAGATAAGAGATAAATGGCTTATATTAAGCCATATGTCAGGAGTAATTCGCTAAGGTCAAACTAAGAGGACAAAAGGGGAATTAAGTGAAAAGCAAAAGAACATTTTCTCTTCTTTTTGGCTTGGTATCCGGTAGTGAGGGGAGAAAACAGATTTTAAAGAGAGAAAATATGACTTCTCTCTAGATTTCCCGACTTTCGGACCGTCGGTTTTCGTCGAAGCAAGAGGTGAAGTTGGTTTACACTACAAGGGCTACGCGTGGACACCGGTTTGTGGAGTTTCAACAACTCCAGGAGGTAGGGGTTTTCTCCTACTTGTTTTATTCCTTGACTAAGAGCCATTTTGATGGATAGGGATATTCTGAGGCATGAATGGCCGTCTTTTTAATTCCAAAGATTGGGATTGAGTGAGAAAATCCCTAGTGTGGTTGTGAACTATTTTAAGACCTAGGGTTTTACGATTCACGTAATCTTGTGTGTGGTTTGTGTTGCTTGGGCGATTCAAAATGAATTGCTTAAATTGTTTATTAGCCAATGTGAGCTAATTTTGATGTTATTGCTATGAATAAATAACATGTGGTTAGTATGTGAATTTTGTTAATACATGCATGATTGATATATTGGCATGTATTGTATGAAAATGGAATAATGCTTTTTATATGCACTGAGGCAACCTAGAACAATAGGTATGAGTGCATGACATGAAAAAAAAAAAGGAAAATGGTTGTGAAAGGAATTTCAAAGGAAGATTTTTCGAAGAATTGCCTTGGAGAGTTGTCCAACAGTTCATCTTGGAGGAAGACCCATGACTGCTTCGGAGAATTACCCAGCAATTCACCTCGGAGGGTTGTCTAATAGATTTTACCAAAACTCGGTATTATGTTTTCAAGATCAAAAACCTTTTGTTTGAAAATAGTGTTTTCTCACCCTTGGCTTAGGCATGCGTGAGGGAGTCAGTGAGGGCTCGAGAAGTGGGAAAGGGTGAGTCACATTCTCATCCATTTCATGTAGACATTTGGTAGGAACATATATGTTTTTGCTTGAATGTTTGGTTTGCCGATATGAGCACTTAGGTGGGAGTAACCCATGTAGGGAATTCAACTGCGGGCATTGCTCACCTTGTCGAGAGAAATTATTTTTAGTACCGGGGAGTGTTAGTTTGCACTCATTAGAGTCGCTTTTACGAGGCCGACATGTGGCTTTGATTACATTTTTGTAAAACATGTATGAAATATTACACTTGAAACATGTTTGTATTAAGAGTAGTGTAACAACTCTTGAAACTATTGTAATATAGTTGGATATATTTTGGTGAGTATGATGTGTAGGCCAATGTGGCCATTTTTACTCATGTATGGGTCTCATGAAATGAGACACACAGGTTTTCTACAGGTTGACGGTGGTCAACGGGACCCCCTGGAATGGGGCGTCACATTAGGAACAAGATCATTTTCAACACGGACTAGAGCGGCCGAGTCGAGAAAAGGCCATCAAATATCACATAAGATCTTGAGTTTTTCAAGCGGGAGGAACAAACTAACGAGCCCTGAGAGATAATTTGTGGGAGTCTAGTTTGATGGTCACCATGTGAACCATTGTATTAAGCGGGAGACGAGAAGTGTTGGATCGGCCATAGAAAAAAAAACTAGCAAGGGTTGACCTATTAGGCGTGATGTGTAGGAAATCGTCGAGCAAATGATTTGAGGAGATATTCAGCACTAGACAAAGATACATTGTATATGTACAATTACAAATATGGAAACAAATATACAGGAAAAGAAAGACCACAATTGTGGAGAATCATATATCTTGGTCATAATAAGAGGAATTGGATTGTCCTCTAATACTATCTAATAAAGGACTTAAAAGAAAATAGAGGAAGATAGTTAGGGCTTCCAAATGGGAAAATAAGTAATCATCCCACTTCATATAATAATTTATTTTAAACACTTATTTTTATAGTTGTCCGGGGAAATGAAGAAAATATACAAAAAAAAAAAAAAAAGTGTTATAATGTTTTTGTATCTCCGAACTTCTATTTGTCTAACTATATTAGTTAGAAATCTACAATATTCTAATGTTTTGAAAAGATACACAAAATAACCAAATCCATACAAGACATGATCACATGAAAGAAAGAAATATTACATTTTATAAAATTTTTGAAAAAGCTAACAAAATCCTGTCGAAATTCAAAAATAAAAATATACCTTCTTCGGTGTGATTCACTCTTGATAACATCAAGTTGATAACGTCAAGTTCGGTGATATTTAAAAATGTTTAAGTTCCTCCCATAATTTAAAACCTGAATGGGTTATTTTTAAATCTTTAATTTCCTCCAATATTTTAAAAATAAATGCTTATAAACCAAAAACAAAATCAAAATTCATTTTGTTAATCCACGAACAGTTTCCAAATTATATATAACCATGGTTGATCAAATTGCATGAACAAAGTTGTCATTGTTTTTACATTTATTTAATTGTATAATATTCACTCCCAGTTTTTTTTTTTTTTTTTTTTTTTGCTTTGAAGATGATCTAACAAGAGCCAGGTTAATCATGCAATTATAGTCATGTATCGGACTTAAATCTAACTAGCATGACTTGTATATTTAAATTACAGACTCAAATGAAATTTACTGACCTAATTAATAAAATATTTAAAAATAAATAAAAATAAAACTTTCAAACGGATAAAATAGAAAATGTGAGGCGGTTGCGACCATTTCATAGGTTAATCTCATGCTAGATCTCGCATTTTCTATATAAATACCATTAATGGAAGGTAGAAAGTTACACTAAAGTCCTTTTCAAAAAAAAGTTACACTAAACTCTAAAGTCACTTTTCCTTCTATTATTAATAATTAGATAGTATTTCAGAAGAAAAATTTTTTTTTTTCTGAGAAAAAAAAACAGAGAAAATGTTTATAAAAAATAGATATTTTTGTTGGGTTGAAAAGAACAAATAAAAAAGGTTCGTTTTTGTAAACGGGGATCATTTAATTTATTTTAATAAAATAACCCTTTTAAAATCACAAAAGACAAACTCGTTTTCAATTATGTAAGAAAATTTAACAGTTCTAAGTTATTATAAAATTAAAAAACCACATCATCACTATATATATATTTTATTTATTTATTTAATTTGAAAATTTTGATTTAAGCATCTTTACAAAAAAACCATTGTAAACAAAGTGATTATAAAAGTATGATTTCACTTCATATAATATTTTATTTGAAATAGATAAATTTATTGATTGAGGTTAACAATACAATGAATAGAATTACTTTAAGGATGGCGTCAGTATCTAGATTAATAGTAAAAATATTGAAATCAAAAGCTTATATGTTGATGAAATAAAAATGTTTAGTTGATAAAAATTTTGATAGTGATTTTGATGAATCGAACTTTGTAATCTGAACTATCAGAAATAAGAAATCCATGAAAGTAGCCGTCGACGACACAGGTACCTGTCGTAATAAATCGACAAAAACAAAACATGTAACAATATGTCTATGGAAAAAACAAAGGCAAACCAAATTAGTGTGAAAGAAACTAATATATTGGAAAAGAAAACCATATTTGAGGAAGAAACGATGAAAATTGTGATTTCAAGTAAGGTTGACAAAAAATTATCCATCCTATCTAATGAAAAAGGGCTTGAAAAAGAGAACGAGCGAACAAAGGGAGGAAAAAAAAACTATAATAGTTAGGGCTTCAAGGAAAAAAGTAATCATCCTTCATACTAATAAAATTTATTTTAAGAGTTTGTGCTTATTTATAGTTGTCAGGAAATGAAGAAAATGTACAGTAAAAGAATGTTGTAATGTTTTTGTATCTCTGTACTTCTATTTGTCTATCTATATTAGTTAGAAATCTTTACACTATTCTAATGTTTTGAAAAGATAAACAAATAATAAATCCATACAAGACATGATCACATGAAGGAAAAAAATTACATTTGTAGAATTTTTGAAAATGTTAACAATATTATATTGAAATTCAAAATAAAAATAGAGAAATTGATTTAAAACGGACAAATCCAATTATATGTTATTTGCAAAACTAATTTCTTACAAAAGTAATTTCGAAAATATCATATTTCGGACAAAAATATCCCTGAATCTCCTATACCGATATTAAATCTCTCATAATATATATATATATATATATATATATATATATTTAGGATTCGAGAAGAAAGAGATTAGTTTACAAAATCCCATAAAAATAACATTATTTAGATGATAAAAAAAATGTACAGAAATGTTTGAAAAGAAAAAATCCAAGAAATCAGAAAATGATCAATAAAACATATATTGATGTGATTTTATTGATTAGAAAAATTAGGCATGATAAAATTTGTCATGTTTGACCAAATCCATTATTATCCAATATCTTAATTTTTAGGTCTCCTTAATTATTTATTGGAAGACTAAAATTATTATTATTAGTATTATTTGCTCGCCCGATCAATTACATATTTTAAAGGATAAAACTCAGCTACATTTGCATGGATTCGGCCAAACCATGCAATCATAATGCAACACCCCAGTCAGGGTCCACGTTGACAACTTTGTCCAACCATTAAATTTGTGGTTTAGTGACCCGATACCACACTATTGTGTCCCATTTATCGGGATCCATATTTTCACAAAAATTGGGCATAATCTCCTTTGTTCGAGAAGTACTGCAACCGCCCACAACGTATCCTGTAATCCATAAGAGTTTATTACAACAATCTGATACATAACATATATTAAAACTAGCTTGTTCTAATATAGTTTACCTGGCAGCACCTCAATACGTCCTTTTACCGGGACCCATTCATTCTCATTTAAATCTAAAATATGAAAATATGAAAATCAAACGTTTAATTACAGTCCATAAGAGTCTGATCACGACCCTCTTACCATATTTACATACTCGACTATTTATACAATAGTCCAAAAGAATTTCATTACAATTCTTTTAACATAAAATACTTTTTATAAAGGCATTGTCGAGGCGAATGTCGTCTGCTGCAATCACGGTCTCGTTGGAGTGTCGTCTCCCTGTACATTCCCTATACCTTAAAGGAGGTCCCACGACGGGGTGAACAATACCCAGTAGAAAAATTTTCTTACAAGGGCTACTCCCCTCCTAAAATGCACATGCAATGACATATATAAACATCAATCACATTTCATACAATTTTATGCGACATTATGAAATGTTTCGGTAATCATCATGAGATGCGACCCTCATGCTCTAACTGAGTCCCAACCGACTCCCCCACACCTGCAATGTCCAAGTGTGGAAACCAGCCATTGGTATTTAACCTAGTGACTTAAACCATTGGACAACCCTCCAATTTTAATTTATCAAATCTCGTGTGTTTATTTGGGTTGCGAATTTGGAGGAGTCTGTAGTAAGGAACACGGCCTTCCAGAAATGACTTTCGCGACTTCGTATTTGGATACGTATGTCTGTAGAATAAAATTTGGGTCTTTCACCTTTGGGGGGGGAGGGATCTGCCCCATTGCTTCACCCCAAACACACATGATTTATTATTATTATTATTATTTTATACAGCCCAGTGAGTCTCGATTTTGGAAGTTGTCCATTTCCAAGCTCACCACTCATTCACAAGGAGTAATTTGAACTATATTACCATGCACCCACACTCGACTCGACGCGATGTGACCATACATATGAAATGCATGATACCAATGCATTTTCCTTCATGTTACATGTATATATGAGTGCTACATGAAACATTAATACACCATGGACAATTATAATTTTACATATAATTTACATTCATGCAATTCACGTTCATACACCAAATAGTTTATATTAACATGATTTTTTTAAACACAACAACATGTTATTTAATCTTTTACAACAATAACACATAAAATGGCCCAAATCTCTGACCCACATAAAACAGGGCACCTCTTGGTCCTTTCACGGTTCGTCACCGAATTATTGAGATCCTAAAACATACCACAAAACTGAAGATATCGAGTCCACGGATGAAACCAAGCCTCAACCCCAGTCCCGGGTTGCCCAGAAACAGTTTAAATCACATCCGGATTTGTCTAAAACGATCTAAGGGTAACTATTGTCAAGAAACAATCACGAAATTGATCGGGGCGTCAGAAAATAGTCGAAAATTCTAAGAATTCCTACACCTCGATTCAAAAATTTTGTGACTAAAATTCTGACACTCCGACCTCTAAAGAAACCTCAAGCCATTAAATGACCTTTTAGGCTAGAAATAACACAAATAGAGGAAAATTCCCTACCTCGTGGAGTTTGTGAAACTCCAAGATTTTGAAATAACTCACGCGTATCTCTTGATGTGTGGCAGAGCTTTGCCTTTACTCGGCCCGAAAACCTACGGTCCGATTTCTGTAGATCTTAGAAAGAAACAAAGAAAGAAAAATAAATAAATTTTCTCTCTTTCTCTTTCTAAAGCTCCCCCTCTCCCATCCACCTCTTGACTTTTCTTTTTGATTTCGTTTTTATCTTCTTTTTTTATTATTATTTTTATTATATTATTTGAATACATGGCTCCATATTATCTCATTTAGGTTGTTTCTACTTTGAATAATTTATTTCTTTTCAATTCAATTTATTTTAAATGAACTTAGCTCAAGCCATTTCCTAACTTCCAAGATTTTCGTAAAAATCTTATCCTTGAAGTCACTGACAACTTATCACCCAGAAAATCGTAAAAATATTCCGCTTGTCTTAGAATTTGGAGAAACTTTTCTGGGTCACTAGATTCGAGAGGCAATTTAGCGGCCTGATCCATTTAGGTCATCCCGAGATCTAGAAATTTTCAAGGCTTCCACACAGACTCTTCGGCAATTTATTATTTTTATTAACATTTTGCCACTTTTTATTTCTAATTTTCCGGGTTTCCATTTTCCCCACAGCCAAAAATTTCGATCCTCAAATTCCACACATACGCATCATCTCACATGCATATGCAGCCTTACACAACCAAGGCGTGTCGGGTATGATAACTTAGCCTAAAGGTCACAATCGCGACAACTTGGAGTGAAGTGATCAACCAAATCCATGTCAGAATGACATCAAGGCCGATATGTCTACCACGGGAGGTCCACCATGGTCTGATCGAGATCTCTAACTCCATGATTCCGACCATATCTGACGGCTCTCACCTAAAGATCCTAGGGAGAATTGCACCACGCCTGGCTATTCGGCCACCTCAACCTCAAGCCAAAACCTATTACACAAGATCACGACAACGATGAGTATGATGCATCTAATTTAAACAACACGTGCGGAGTAGAAGCGTACCTGCGTATACGGTTGATCTGCGGCGCTCAACCTCTGAGCCTGCAGCGTAGACAAGCCCCTAGGTCCCCGAAGTCCTGGTCTATGGGCCCTATACCTGACCTCGACCCATACTCTGGCCCATCTGTACCACTGAAGGTGCTTGTATAGCACTCTGCGACTAAAACTAGCTCCTCTGACCCATATTGAGATGTGGAGGAATAAACTGTGTTTGCGCACGTCTGCGATGGCGGGATGTCTTGCGGCCCAAAACCCTGATCCATGCCTCCGTGGGCGATCCCACTTCATATGTCGGTGATGCGCGATGAAGTATGTCATCGGCCACTGCAGGCGGCCTGTACTTGGGGCGCTCGTGGGACAGAAGTCCTCTATCTCTTTCCCAAACTCGAAGAAGGCTGATCCTTCTTCATCTTCCCACCGGCACTAGCATCCCTTATACCCCTTACGTCCTCCATATCTCTGCATGGCGAAGGCATCCCAACCATAGAGTCCATGTTTTGTAGGCGGGGCCCATAATCTGCCTCGAGATGGACAACTTCGGTCTGATTCTCAAATCTCTGACCTTGAGCGTAATACGTGGCCACATAATCATCAGCAAAATGTGCCAACTCGGTGAATTTGGCCACGTATTCCATCGGTGTCATGTTCCACCTCGTTTAGGAAGCTCTTAGGCCTTTACATGCGGTGGCTAGGAAAATACTTGCTCATAAAGAGCCCATGGAACTCTACCCAGTCATTGTCTACAGTCCACTAGAAGTCTTAGCCTAGTCCGCGCGCCAGGACTCACCCTCTAGTTTGGAGCCTTGACTAGCCTAATCTTGAAATTATCGGAGGTAATCTCCATAGCCTACAATACCTTCTCAATGCGGAACCGATGGTGCCACCGCTCGAATCCTCCCCTTTGTGAACGTCGGAGGATGATGTGACTTAAACCTCTGGAGGTTACTTAGACCTCCTTAACTACCAACTACACTAAGTGGTGCCTGGCTGGCACCTTGTGGACAACCCCTACGTCCATAGCTCTGACTTGCCATCTACACTTGTCAAATGGCAACAAACTTTATTTAATTTCATCTCAGTCTAGCCCAGTAATGCACATGCGATTACTAATAGACTTATGACCATGAAGCCGACAGTTCATCACCTTTTCCTTAGTGGTGTAATTACTGACCACTTCTTTTTATTTATTTCTTAGTTCAAAATTTTCATGTTCATTTCTTCGAACCCTTAAGGTTATGGTTCCTAATCTTAGCATTCACTTTTTTTCCTATACATTATGCCATGTATATAATTTTCAGCGTAACATGAAATCCCATTTCCCATATACATCATACAGTGTCTATGTCTTTCCGCAATTTAGTAACACACAATTCACGTAATCACAAACATGGAACACATATCCGAACAAGATGAAACACCATGCATCACGATGGTCTAAACCCGTCCCATGAACTCCTTGGTAATCCTACACCTAAGCTCCAAGACTAAGCTATGAAGCTGGTATCAATTTCACCACAATAGTCGTGGCCTAAACCCATGTCCCTCTAGCCCTAGGTACTCATGTACCTATGCTCTGATACCATGTTGTGACGAGCTAGTATTAGGACCATACTTGTGTATACCCACATTCGAGCTCCCTAGGTAATCGTTTACCTAAGCTCTGATACCAAGCTGTGACAAGCTGGTATCACAACTATGCCCATCAAGCCACGGGTAATCGCAGGCCTAGCTCAGATGCCAAGATGTGACACCCCAAATCCAGGGTCCCATTGTGACCCGATCGACCCGTGGAATTCATGTGGATTTCGAGAGACCCGATACCATACTATTGTGTCCCATTTATCGATATCCATATTTTCTAAAAAATCGTGACGAGTCTCCTTTTATTTTGGGAGCTCTACTTGACATGTCTATTTTAATATCACAATAATCCATAAGAGTTTATTATAACACTCTGATACAAAACATATATTAAAACTAGCTTGTTCTAATATAGTTTACTCGACACCACCTCAATACGTCTCTTTATCGGGACCCATTCATTCTCATTTAAATCTAAAATATGAAAATATAAAAATAAGCGGCAATTACGGTCCACCCAAGAGTCCAATCCGACCCTCATTCCATATTTACATACCCAACAATTTATACAATAGTCCAAAAGAATTTAATTACAATTCTTTATAAAATACTTTTTATAAAAGTATTGTCAAGGCCACATGTCAGCCTTCTTCACAATCACAGTCTCGTCGGAGCGTCGTCTCCCTGTACACTCCGTGTACCTGAAAGGGGGTCCCACGACAAGGTGAGCAATGCCTAGTAGAAATTTTTTCCTACAAGGGCTACTCCCCTCCTAAAATGCAAATGCAATGACGTACATAAACATCAATCACATTTCATACAATTTATGCAATATTATATGAAATGTTACGTAATAAATGCATGAGATCACGACCCTCATTATCACAACCCTAAGTCCCCGGTAGACTCCCCACACCTACAATTTCCAAGTGTGGAAACCAGCCATTGGTATTTAACCCAATGACTTAAACCTTTAAACGACCTTCAAAATTTAATTTATCAAATCTCGTGTGTTTATTTGGGTTGCGAATTTCCGAGGTTTCATTGCAGGCTTTGCAACGCCTTCCGACACTTTTGCGAACTTTCATCGCTGGATACATATGTCTGACCAAGAATAAAATTTTGGTCTTTCACCCTGGGGTGGGGATCTGCCCCATCTTGCTTCACCCAAACACACGTGATTTATTATTATTATTATTTTATGCAATCGTGAGTCTCGATTTTGGAAGTTGTCCCATTTCCGAGTTCACCACTCATTGATCACCAAGAATGGTGAATAACAGTACCATGCACCTACATCCGACTCAAACTCGATGTGACCGTGCATATGAAATGCATGATGTCAATGCATTTTCCTTCATGTTACATGTATATATGAGTGCTACATGAAACATTAATATACCATGGACAATTATAATTTTTACATCTAATTTACATCCATGCAATCCACGTTAATACATCAAATAGCATATATTAACATGATTTTTTACACACAACAACATGTTATTTAATCTTTTATAACAATAACACACAAAATGGCCTAAATCTCTGACCCGCATAAAACAGGGCACCTCTTGGTCCCTTCACGGTTCGTCACCAAATTATTGGGATACCAAAACACACCCTGAAGCAGGACATCGATTAAGATCGAAGCAAACCTCCTTGATCCGGTTGCAATAATAATTGTAAATCTGTCCCGGGTTTGTCAGCTTGATTAGAAAATTCAACCAGAACTATCCAAAAACAATTCTAAAATTCAGCCCGGATTATCTGAAAATAGTCCCGAAAATTCATAAAAATTCCTACACTCAGTCCAAAAATTGTGACTGAAATTTACGGCCTCTCACGGCCTCTAAGAAAACCTCAAGCAATTAAATGACCTTTATGTTAGAAATAACACAAGTAGGAAAATTCTCTTCCTCATGGAGTTTGACGAAACTCTAAGATTTTAGTACCCATGTGTAGCTCTTCGATGTGTGAATGGATTTTGCCATACGCTCTGCAAAAACCAGCGATCAGATTTACGTAAATCTTAAGAAGCGAAGAAAGAAAACAAATAATTCTCTCTCTCTCTCGCGCTTCTCTCACTCCCCTCTTGACTTTTCTTTTTGATTCGTTTTTATCTTTTATTTATTTTATTATTATATTGTATTTAAATACCTGGCTCATATTACCTCATTCGGATCTATTTCTACCTCGAAATAATTTATTTCTTTTTAATTCAATTTATTTTAAATGAACTTAGCTCAAGCCATTTCATGACTTTTGAGATTTTCGTAAAAATCTCGTCTCTGAAGTCACTGACAATTTATCACTCAGAAAATCATAAAAATATTCCGCTTGTCTCAGAATTCGATGAAACTTTTATAAAGTCACTAGATTTCATAAGGCGAATTTGCGGTGTGGTCGTTTAGTCATCTGAGTTCTAGATAATTTTCACAAACTTCCACTGAACCCTTATGACAATTTATTTTTATTAACATTTTCATTTTGAAAATTTTAATTTTTCCAAATTTTACATAAGCTGCAGGATGACACGCTTGATCGAGGCGGATGTTGAGAAGAGCGTAGCGATCATTAAGGTGAGTCAATTTGGCAATGGAGACTTCCAAGATGGTGAGCGATGTCGTCGAAGTATTAGGCCGTGTACAACGCACAATTGTATGGATTGGAGGTGGAGTATACGTGGAGAAAGTCAAGATCGATAGTACTAAACCTTTCGTCATATTCTATGGATCGCCGAACAACATGCCAATGCTATTGTTCGATGGGATGGCGGCGAAGTTCGGGACGGTTGACAGCGCCACCCTAATAGTGGAGGCTGATTACTTCATGGTGGTCAACATAATTGTCATTGTGAGTGAGCTCACTCATTATATATTTTACTATGCTAATGATAAAACGATAAATGGTTAAACGACCAACTCAACTCTCTTAATAGATTGACTTGGGGCCTCCTATATTATGTGGAGAATCTAACAAATATGTCACATCCATTTAGGGAGAAATTTCCAAACAAATATGTCACATCCCATCTGAGGAGAAAGTTTTCGGTGGCATTATTGTAAATGCGATCCCCTCTTAATTTAGTAGATGAGTTTTAAAGTTGTGAGAGCTCTTTGGATCAAACGATACCCAATATCTATATAATTGGATCAAATCGTCACAAATGATACTAGAGCTGATCCTCGAATCCGATGTGGGGATCGTTCCATTTGGCCTTTTACAGGATGAGTGTTTATCACATCCCACATCGGATTGGATAGAGGAAAAAGTTAATGTCACTATTATATAAGTATGACTCACTCCAGCCCGATTAAATAGGTTTTGCTTGAGAGGGGCCTTTGGACCCAAAGCGAACAATATGTATATGGTTGGGTGGATGGGTATAAATGGTATGAGTCAATCACGAAATATAATGCGGAGACTTGTTTGACCTCTACGAGGATGAGTGTTTATCATCCCATATTGGATATGGAAGTAGTCAACGATAAACCAAAGTCAGTAATAAGGCAATTGACACAAAAGTAAGAAAAACCTAAATCTTTGTAAATAACCGTTTTATTAAAAGAGACTTAAAGGGTGTAGAAAGGCAATTTCAAGCCAAAAAAGACTGAAAATCACCCCTTCTACCTTAAGAAAGACGAGTGACTAGAGACGAAAGAAGAGAAAGTCACAAAGAATACCATTAGTTCTTTTATTTTGTTCTAAAAAAGACGAAAAACGCAAAAAAAAAAAACAATAATTTAGAGAATAAGAACAGTTTTAAAATAACACCAAAATAGTTTCAAAAACTCTGTGTTCAAAAACGGTTCTTAAGAACAATTTAAAAAATAGGAACCACACATACCCAAAAATCTTGTGTCCCCATGAAGAAATTTAATGTAAAAATAATACAATGTAAAATAATAAAATCGTGTACAAAACATAAATAAATAATGGAATCTTTAAGACACAATGTAAAATAATGAAGTCGGTGTATTAAAGATGAGTTCAAAATAAATTTTTTATATCCAAAAGCGATAGTAAAACTAGAATATATTAGAAATGAATTACAACTAAATATTATTTTAAATATCTAAATATATAAAATATATATTAATAACATTCAAGTCCTAAACAAACTTCCCAGCTGCAAAATAGTAAGGGAATAATTTTTTTTAAGTTATTTTCAAAATCACCCTCCAAATATTACATAATACATTTCTAAGGATAGATTTTAGTTGTTTTTGTTTGTGGTTGTTTTGAAAAAAATAATTTATTTTTTAAAAAATATTTCAAAACATTGAAAATAAGTTGAAAACTTCTTCAAATACTCAGAGATTATTTTCCCAAATAATTAGTAATTAAATTCTAGTCCAAAAGTAGGAATTGACCCATGTTGTGGGCTCAATCCAACTTAAATTATTTTGGTGAATTTGGAACTAACGTTATTACTTACGCTATTGATTGATGCTTATTGTAAGATTCAGTGTCGAAGATGCACGCTCTATATATGATGAAATAACTGTGAGAGGTTTGGTGCCTGATGTGGTTGCCCATACATGTATTATGAATGGGCTTTGCAAGAGTGGGAGGTCGGGAGGCGAAATCGGTTTTCAGGGAGATGGAAGAGGTGGGTGTGGTCCGAATCATTTTCATATGCACCTCTCATAGATTCCCTCTTTAAGGATGGGATGGAAGCATTTGCATTTCAAGGTCAATCTTGTTCAGGGAGTTGGAGTTTGATGTGGTTGTGTATACTGCATTGATGGATGGACTTTTTAAGGCTGGGATGCCCAATGATGCTGAAATCATGTTTCAGGTGCTGTTGGAGGAGAGTCTAGTTCAGGTGTGACACATATTCTGCGTTGATTGGCGGGCTTTGCAAGTTGGGAGATGTGAATAAGGGGGAGTTAATGTTGCAAGAAATGGAGGAGAAATGTGTTTCTCCGAATGTCGTTGTTTATGCTTCTATTGTTAGAATTTTCAAGAGGGACCTTAATGAAGCCATGAATGTGTCATGAAAAGATGGTGCAGAAATGTCTCGCCAAATGTTTTTGTTTATGGTACATTAATAGATGGATATTTCAAGCGGGTCAACAAGGAATTTCCCTTGATCTGTTTAAGGAAATGAAGTCAGTAGGATTGGAGGAGAACAATTTTGTAATTGATTCTTTTGTCAATAACTTTAAGAGAAGTGGAAGGATGGAGGAAGCTAACGAGTTACTAAAGGCTATGGTGTCAAGGGGCTTGAGTACCTGATCGTGTGCTACACTTCTATGATGGATGGATTCTTCAAAGTGGGAAAGGGTTGGATCTCTTTGGCATATTGAAACGTGAGAAGAGTTCTGGTTTTGATATTGTTGCATATAATGTATTAATAAATGGTCTGTTTAAGCGTGGAAAATATGAATCAGAATCATTTTATACTGGAATGAGAGAGTTGGGTTTGGTTCCAGACTCTGCTACATTCAACACCATGATCAATGCATACTGTAAAGAGGGAAACTTGGAGAATGCTTTAAAGCTGTTAAATGAGATGAAGAGCTATGGGTTGTGCGATTTAATCACTAAGTAACATTCTGGTGCAAAGGCTTTGTGCAGCTTGGCGGATTGAAAACAATGGATGTGTTGAATGATATGTTGGTTCGGGTTTCACCCTACCTCAACTGCTTTCTGAGCTATCCTTGATGCATCCTCAAAATTAGAAGGGCTGATGTGATTTTGCATATTCATAAATCGACTTGTAGGGATGGGGCTTGAACTCAATCTGTCAACTTATAACACTCTTATTAGTACCTTGTGTAGGTTAGAATGGTCAAAGAGAACTACTTTGTAGTGTTCAAAAGGAAATGATGGGAAAAGTCATTTCTCCAGATATTATTACTTATAATGCCCTTATACAAGGATATTGCCTAAGCAGCCATTTGAAGAATGCCTTTTCTATGCATTCCCAAATGTTGACTGAAGGAGTTTCTCCAAATGTCAGAGCATACAATATCCTTTTGAGGGTCTCTCAGCTGCTAGTTTGATTAAAGATCACGGCTGGACTGGTTAATCAAATGAAGGAGAGGGGCTTGATTCAGATGCACAGTACTTATGATATTTTACTTTCAGCCATGTGCAGGTGGAAATATGAAGGAATGTATAAAATTTTACTGTGGAAAATGATTACTAAAAAAGGCTTTGTTCAGAAAACTAGTACCTATAATGTACTTATCAGTTGTTTTTCCAGGGGAAGAAAGATGAGTGAGGCTAAAAACTCATGCGAGAGATGCAAATGGAAACATCACTGATTGCGACATGACATTCTCATCTGTGGCTGTTTACAAACTATCTAAGCAGCCAGGGCTGAGCAAGTCATTAAAACGGTCATACCAGGCTGAAGCAAAAAGATTATTTGAAGAGATGAATGAGAAAGGGTTTATTCCATGTGAAAATACCCTTGCCCATATCAGTTTTGCCCTTGCAAAACCAGGAAAGAAGGTTGATGCTCAGAGGATTTTAAATAAACTGTATAAGAAAAATGTGAAATGATAATAGGGTGAAAAGCAAGGACAAAGACTAGTGCTATGGGAAAGCAAGCCTTTTTCTGTTGAATGCTTTACATTGTTTCAGCCTGCAGCTAGCCAAATACTTCATTGGAGATTATACTCTTAAATGCTCCATGTAAGGTATGCACTCTTGATGCACTGTTGTGAGTCTTAGCTATCATTTTCGATATTCCTTCTATTTTTGGTTTAGTTTTCTAATTTCTGTATATAAGCTGATTAAAATTAGTTATATAGCTTTGTTGAGATTTAGGCTTGGCCATTACCACTGGCTCATCTGATACTCAAACCCTCATGAGTTAATTATCTTGACCACATTGTTCCACCTCTTAAACACCAAAATTTTCTTTCCCAGGAAGTTATCTCATTTTCTAACCGGGCAAACAGTCCATGAGCTTCTGGCTGGAGTACTCTGGAAAAGCAGGGAGAGAAAGGGCAAGCTTGGACCTGAAAGACATGATGCTGACAAGGAAGAGGCCACATGGTGAGTCAGTGCTGGAAACTGGGGCTCAACATGTACAATGATCCCATGGACCGTAACAGTGATGGCAAAATGAGACTGGATTCAGGCAATGGTTTGAATAGACATTCAAGATGCCTGCGAGCCAACTCCAGGAGCGTTGCATGGTTGAGTAAACATATTTCTCTTTCTTTTCTTATATTGCATTGTTTATTTTGATTTTTGTTTTGTACTATAGTGACTCTTAGGCTAGGGCTAAAACTTAGATGCTTCACCCAATCCGGCCTGATTATTTTATGGGCTTGGACAACTTGATTCACAATTATAGGGTTTAGGTAAAAAAAAAAAATTCTAACTCTTAAACAAATTTGTCTAGGATTTAGGTAGATGTGTCAACTAGACCGTGCGGGGCTATATGCGTGTTTGGCAGGCCATGCGAGGCCAATGTGCTGAGCCATGCCAGCCTAAATGAGGTTCGTGTTGTGCCACCCCAAGGAAAAAAATTGGTGGCGCAACGTGTTGTGTTGGTGGGTCATGCCTATGGGCTGTGATAGTGGGCTCCTACTTTTAAAAAAAAATTAATTTCTTAGTTTTTTTTTTTTGAGTACAGTTTAATTTCTTGGTAGTAAACTATTCTCATTGGGACTCGAACTTGTGACCCTCTTCCCTATGCTCTGTGCCTGTTTGAAACGGTGAGCGGTCTACCATTTGAGCTAGGCATGATGGGCTGTAATTTTATTTCATTTTTTTGTTGTATAAATTATTTTTTATTGCAAAGATATAAAAGAATGTATTTAATTTAGTTTTTTTAATTAAAATGACAAATAAATTTAAAATATTGGAACATAAAAATAAAATTTAAAAACTATTTTTATTCAATATTTCAACAATTTACATGAAAAATAAGGGGAAAAAAGTGGGAATTGCATTACTATAGTTTGAGTACCTACCTAACTAAACATATAACATAAAATTCTCAAATTTTGTTTTCATAAAACTTAATATCTTTCAATAGGCTAACACAATGGACTGATGGGCCAGCACGATGGCATGATGGGCCATTTCCTAAGTCACTGCATCGCCTGCTCACTTTGATTGTGTCAGCCTTACCCACTATAGTAATCGGGCCGACATAACTTTTTAACGGGGTGGTCCACGTGCCAAAACAAACGGCACAACCCATTGGCCTATCTAGATTTAGGTTGTGGACTTGCTTGCCCGAATCCTAGCTTCATTATTGGCGTATCAATACGCCTTTGAAGAGTTAGTTATTTGGATATTATGAATATTAATTTGTGCATCGTAGACTTTTGTTCTTAGAATATCTTTTCCTCTTTGTGAAAGATGCATTTATGGTTTCTAAATTATTTCTAGGAATATCTTGGACAAGTCATTTTTTCTTCAAATTGTATGAATTGTTTGAATGATTAATAATTAAAATTTATTCTTGAAATATGTTAGAAGTGTAAAGTCTAACTCTTAATATGACTATTGAGTTGGAAATTGCTTGAAAATGTATGTAATCTTATGTGATGATCTTTTTTTGATTTATTTTATTAGAGCTTTTGGTTCAAATTTGTGAATTCTAGTGTAGGTTTAATTATGGGATTGATTGACTATTGGGATGTTATAAATTTACAATAGTGGCACTTATTTGTAAAGTCTTTAGATTTCTAGTCGATGAATGTGATTTTGTGAAGGATAGAAAAAAGGTTCTATTTTTTCTTATTGAGTGAATGAATGTGTAGTATATGTCCTACCTATTTATATACAAAAGGAAGACACTAAGAAAACAATATAAAGTCTGAGAAGAATAATACTCTGAAAGAAAAGAGTCAAACTATAGGATATTCTATGGAATATTCCTATTATACTCAACACTCCTCCTCAAGTTG
Source organism: Tetrastigma voinierianum (assembly GCA_016808115.1). NCBI lineage: Eukaryota > Viridiplantae > Streptophyta > Magnoliopsida > Vitales > Vitaceae > Tetrastigma > Tetrastigma voinierianum. Next base: position 202,871 of record JAEQBH010005579.1, on the reverse strand, counting down.
GAGCATATAGTTCATATGCACCAAACTTATTACCAATATACTTAATCATAGGACCTTTGAGAGACTCGAGTGACCAAGCTAGTTGGTCACTCGAGTTGACAAAACTAGTAGTCATGCATTCTGATGCGTACTTCTCTTGAATGAAGTGATAATCCACCTCAATATGCTTGGTCCTCTCATGAAAGATTGGATTGGAGGCAATGTGTAGAGCTGCTTGATTATCACAAACAAGCTTCATTTGTTCATCCTTCCCAAATCTTAACTCTTAAAGAAGATGTTTGAGCCATATGAGTTCACAAGTTGCCAAAACCATAGCTCGGTACCCAACTTTAACACTAGATCTGGTTATTGCTTCCTGTTTCTTACTCTTCCAAAATATTAGATTGCCTCCAATAAATACACAATATCTTGAAATTAGATTAATAAATACGCGGGTGAGCACACTTGATCTACATCACAATATCCAACAATTTGAGTATGACCTCTATTTTCGTATAACACTCCTTGGCTTGGTGTTCCTAAATATAACGAGGATACGAATCTGACATCGATGAGCTATCACACGGTGATACAAGAGCCCGACTAACTACACTCACAGGAAAGGAAATGTCTAGTTGAGTGATTGTGAGGTAGTTCAGTCTTCCCATAAGTCGTTGATATCTCCCTGGATCTCGTGGCTCCTATCTAGCATAAGTTTGATATTAGGATCTATAAAGAGTGTTTACAAGTTTACAATCTAGCATATCAGTTTCCTCTAATATATCCAAGACGTACTTTATCAAAGACATAACCACACTGGAATTTGACTAAGCTATTTCAATCCCCATAAAGTACTTGAATTTCCCTAAGTCTTTTATTTGAAAGTGGCTGAAGATGTTCTGTTTTAGCTTCCGAATATCATCTTGATCATTACCTGTTATAACAATGTTGTCCACAAACAATAAGATAGATGCAATGCCTTGAGGATGTATGATGATAGAAAACATAGTGGTCTGATGTACTTCGAGTCATACCAAACTCCTATACCACGAAGTTAAATTACCCAAACCAAGCTCGAGGAGACCGCTTTAGGCCATATAGGGAACGATGTAGCCGACATACCAAACTAGACTCCCCCTTAGCAACAAAACCAGGTGGTTGCTCCATATATACCTCCTCTGTGAGGTTGCCATGTAGAAAGGCATTTTTTATGTCTAACTTATACAAGGGCCAAGATCTCATAGCAACTAAAGATAGAAGAGGCAGACAAAAGTCATCTTATAAGAAAATGTCATATTAATTCGAGCCATATATGAGTATACCCCTTAGCAACCAAACGAGCCTTAAGACAGTTCACCTGGCCACTGGACAAATCTTAACCTTATGAAACTTGGCTGACAATATGAGAGACTTGCCAGTAGGTAAGGTGACTAGGTCCCATGTGCTAGTAGAAAGTAGAGCAGTCATTTCCTTAACCATTGCATGTTTCCAGCCCGAATGAGAGAGGGCCTCATGCACAATTTTAGGAAGAGAAACAGAAGACAAGGTGGAAATAAAAGAAGAATATGGTGAAGATAAGTAGTGATAAGTCAAGAAATTATAAATAGGATGATGAAGGCGAGCTGAGATGAAAGAAGCCTTGAGGCGGCGATCATGCCAGCTCGTCCTTCGTGCCAGTCTTGCAATGTGACAGAGTTATCAGAAAAGGTAATCAAACAATTAAGGTCACGAGTCAACGTACTAATGGAAATCAGGTTAAAAGGAGAATCAGGAACTTAAAGGACATAAGTAAGGGGTAAGGAAGGAAGAGGGCATGTCGAACCGATTCCTTTAGCTATGGTTTGAGATCCATTAGCTAATGTAACCATGGGTAAAGGAAGTACAGGTAAGAGAAGAAAAAATGTCCTTATTATCGGAAAGATGATCAAAGGCTCTAGAATCAAGAATCGAGGGTCTAGATGAATGTGAAGGGCAAGTAGAGACATTACCGGTCTAGGCAACAGATGAAATGGATGCAGATTTGGCTGCCTGAGTGAGGTGGAGTATCTTATACTCGTTGGGTGTAGAATAACTCGAGGTGTGGATGAGCTCCGTTTGGTAACCATAGAGACTAGAAATTAGCATAAAATCGGGTGAGATCAACAAAACCGGTACTTAGATGGAACAAAGCGACTCTAAGGGCTTGAATGTGTTGTAAAGTGTCGAAAAACACAAAAAGGGGGAAGATTCAAGTGATGGAAAGCCTTAGAATCAATCGTCAAAGAGAAAAATGGGAAAAAAATGGTAGTTTCTGGCACCAAAGTGGAGAAGCAAAGTGATAGGGAGATAGGTTGGCGGCCGAAGACGTCGTCAGTGGAAGCGTGTTCTTGGAAAGTTGTCCATGTGCCCTCACGTGTTTTGTGAGGGATAGAGTAGGAGACTTGAGCTACTTATGGCGCGCATGTGGAGGTTGTTGCAGGAGATTCTACCACTTGCAAGGATAGCAGGCTTCGACGATCCTGATGGAGTGATCACCTGCCAGATTTGAGGTTGCCAGAAAATTTGACGGGCATTGAAGAACAGATTTGACGACATCAAGAGGCTCCGGGATGATTTGCAATGGGGTTGATGTGATTGGAGTGAGATTTGACCACTAGATGGGTTGCAAGAGTTGATTACACGACTAAACCCTAACCCTAATCTTCATTGGCTCAAATACCATATGAAAGGATAGAAGAAAAGGTTCTGCTTTTTTTATTGACTGAATGAATAATATAGTATAGACCCTACCTATTTATATACAAAAGGAAAACACTAAAAAGAAAGCGTATAGTACAAAGGAAAATAATATACAAGAAATAGATTGGTGTTTGAGGTGTAGATATTTCAATCAATAGGATGAAGTCTACTTTTCTTAGTAGCCTCACAGTCTGGGTTAATATGCATTTGTGTGGAGAGACCAAGGTCATTGATTGATTTTTTGTTTTGGATGGATTGTGAATGAGCTTTTTGGTGTCTTGTATGTGGGTGGTTAATTGTTTTCTTTCCTTACTTCCCCATTGAGGGCCCTTTTGTACTCCTTGTACTCCCAGGGTTCACGTTAGTTTTAACATATTCTGATGTTTTATTCATCAAAAAATATAGAAGAAAGGAAAAAGTCAAACATAGGATATTCTATGAAATATTCATATGATACTCAACATGATCAATAATAATTTTTTATTTATTGAATATAGGTTTATTATTATTATTTTTTTGTTCCAATGGAGGGGACTATAGCAGTTACTCGACAACTCTCCTGAGCATAGGACACCCCTCTGTCATGCATGACAGACTGTGCGATTCCCTCGGTGATTACAGCCACATATAAAACTCTCTTATTATGGAGATTTGTCGCAAGGTTTCCATGAAATCTGAAGGCATTTCATCTCGCGCAATACATGCTTCTTCCACTGTCCAATTATGTTTGAGGAGCTTGCATCATTCCTTGATCAGGTTGCTGTTCCGGCCACTTTCAATGCTCTGTGATGTGATCTCTTTATAAGCTAGAAGAGAGTTTGTTTCTACTATGAGGTATCTGTGATGTCCTTGTCCCATGCTATCTGTAAACGATGTATTAGTGCCCAAACTTCTGCCTCTAACACCAAACATGTACCTAGTCTGATAGAGAACCCGCCGATCCAATTTCCATGGCAGTCCCTTAATATCCTTAATATGCCTCCTCCAGCAAGGTTTTCTTTCCCGTTAAGGCACCCATCTGTATTGAGTTTTACCCAGCCTTGCTGTGGAGGAATCAGCCAGCCCACTTGGCAGTTTAGGTTCCTCTTCTGTCTTACATGATGACTTGGTTTGAGAACACTGAGTTAGCTTTAATTCTTCATCACCGACACTTTACTCAGCATCTCGGTTCGCCATTTCCAAATCCACAATGACAATGAGCACATATAAATTAGTCCTTCAGCTCCAATCACTCCTGTTACTTCTTTTTGTTCTCATATTCCATGCAAACCTGTCCCTAAAAGATAAACCTTGTGCATGACTCCACGACTGATTCTCCATAATCTGAGGCCATAGGGATCCTACATTGGTGCAATACCTGAATAAGTGATTTAGATCCTCTACTTCACTCGGACAGCAGTTACAAAAGGGTTTTGGAGCTATTTCTCTCCGATATCTCTCCTTGTCTGTCATGAGTTTGTCATGGAGGATCGCACATCAGAATTATTGCTCTTTGGGGTACCTTCAATTTCCAGATTGTTGTCCATAATCCATTGACGGAATGAGTTGGATTGTTGTTCATCATTGCCGTCGCTGGATTCTTCATCGACTCTAACCAGAACTGGAGCGTTAAATATATATATATATATATATATATATATATATATATATTACTTGACAATCAATCTGACCAACCTGTCCCTAACCTGATTCAAAATATCAGGTTTGGTTTGGCATATGATAGTTGATCTTCCAGGTTGGGTTGGGTTCCAACAAATAAATTTAATATGGTCTGAGCAGGCTGACCATCAATCAGATCAATCTAATCGAGTTGTACCCTATTTTTGGCCAATTAAATTATTTGATTTAATTTTATATGTTTTCCAGAAACCAGAAAATATAGAGCATGGATTTGAAATGTCGTTGCCTTTTCCTGTATAATATAACGTTACTCTTTCTTTTTTTGGGGTGTGTAACTAACTAAGCAGTCCCATTTCCGAACTGCCTGACAGATGCTGTCTTCAAATGGTTGAGTTCCAACAAATATATTGCTGGCCTGGCTCTTCCATGAATCTGGATGATCTATTAATATGAATTGATGCTAGTCATACTCTTTTCCTCAGTTGATGGTCTTTTAGCTTATGTTTGGCTTTTGAAGAGTATTAAAAAATATTAAGGCAAATTATTTTCTCATGTTTGATTTTCATTGGGAAAATATTGAAGAAGATCAGTTATATTTAAAACTAGTTAAAAAACATACATATTTAAATCGGCTGCTCTTTAGTGAAAATGAATTTGAAATAGTAAATAAAAACAATTAATTAATTATTATTATTTTTTAAAATCTATTCTTTATTTCCTTTTCCTTTTTATCCCTATTTTCTTTTATTTGCATTTTCCTCAAAAATTTAGCGATAACGTATCTAAAAATTTTAATTTTCTTAAAATAAGCGAGAATTTAAAGAGAAATGGAGTTAAATTAGGGTGTGCTTGAGAGTGGCTGTAGAAACACAGATATTTGAGCTAGGCTTGTTAATTTGTAGTGAGCTCGAGCGAGCCGAGCTTTAGTGAGCTTAAAATCAGGCTCAAGCTTGAGCGTTTAAAAAAAAGCTTGCCTTGAGCTCATTAGGCTCGTTTTCCATATGGGCAGCTCTGGGCTTCCCTCGAGCTCAAGCCCAATCCAGGAACCTATACAAGTTTGTATTGTAATCAATCCTCAGCTCGATCCTTATACTTTTTAACTTTTTTTGTAATCAATCGATAACAAATACATCAATTAAGGAAATAATTTTCTATGGGATTTGTTTTACCTTAGTTGATTTAGCAATTGATGCTAAAACATTAAGCCACCTCATATTGTTGTTTCCCTTTACGGATTGAATTCCCTTTCTTGAAACGACTTGCAAGCTGAAAAATTATGAGATTGAATTAAAACAAGTAGAAATTGCAGAGTGAAGAAATAAGATACCTGAAATCATTGAATAAGAAACATGATTGGTTTTAATCAATTATCTAAATAAAGAAATAATATATCAACAAGATATGCCAAGCAAACTCATTAGTAACAACATAAACTATTTGCATTATCTTTGTTTGCACATGGTTAAGTTGGCCACCACCCTCGACTACCAATTGCGCATAGTTAATTTCAAGACCCATAGCCCCTGCTGCGGTTGGAGATCCGAATTTTCCACCATGTCGAGCCGGGGTTGGCCCAATTTTCATACCGGTATTCTGGTGCTTGGCACTCCGTTGTTACACCGTCTGTTGCAGCGATCCCTAGATGCCGGCTCCTTGTTTCCTCTATGAAACCCACCCCGATCACCCTTGATGCCTTTGCCCATACCCACGCCTAGATCTTGTTGGGTTAAGTCGATACCGATGTCGGGGCCGTGCACGAGATTTGAGATTGGATCCTTGTTCATCAGGCTGAATTGATCGTATCAGTGGGTCCGTGCATATGCCATATCTTGCCTCAGATGGCAAACCTTGTCTAAGCTCATAACCACCAGCCTCTATAGTTTCCATAGGAGCCCCAATACCACTAATATTTGTAATCGGTTCTTGTACACCCGGGATCGGCGATCGTACCGGTGGGTCTACCCGACATCCATGTCCTTCCCGGCGTGCTAGCCGGCTTTTACTACGCTATCCTGCTGGAACATCTGTCGCCAGGCACCTTCACGCTATCGTGGGTACCATTTCCGCTACCGAGCATATCTGGAGATCTAGGTACAGTCCCCCCAGCCGACGGCGTGGGATTCGCTCGAGCTCCGGCCTTCTTCGTCGTCTGCGCCTCCTTAACGACTTTGTGAGGATTTACGCATTTTCCATCCATGTCAACTAGATCTAGAGCTTGAGGATCCATTACATTGATATCTGGGACACATGACCTGGGCATTTCACTCCGGCACACCTGAGTCGGGATCGCACCGGTGAAGACCAGATCCTGCCGGTCGGAGACCGTAGGCGGAAGCCTCGTTCCAGCGATGGATGGGTCCAGGGCGTTTAGGAGCCGAGCTTTTCGGCCCAGGAGCCAGTAGAGACCGGGCAGAGTAGCTTGGCTCGTTACATTGGATTAAATTTAAAAGACAAGGTAACTCAAGAATATTTGGGAAATTTTCTCTGAAGGTAGTTTTCACTCTTTCCTCAACTGTTCAAATTTTGTTCTACTAGCATTCAACTTATTTCTCATGACTTACGACTTTCTTTGCTTTATCATCCTAGTACATTTTGAGTTGAATGTGGCTCTCACCTTCAATATGGTCTTCAAATGCATAGGAGAAAGATGCATTCATTTGGGTTTGCCATAGAGAGAGTGATTCCAAGTTTGAAGGGAATGATTCGAGTTTATTGGAATGCTTTACTACGAGATGTTGGCATGAAAGTAGTTATTATTGAAGTGATGATGAATCGATCTTTGTGCATGAAAGATTTGCTAGGCTGGAGATTGTACCATTGGCATGATACCATGGTTTACAAGTCATTGTGATAGACTTTATTGACTCTTATTATACATACTACTTTATAACCTAACAGGCGAAGAGAAACTATAAAGCAACTTTGAACAATATGCGACTATACCCTATTGATTCCTCATGATAACATCAAGTTGTTGATATCAAAAAAAATGATTAAGTTAGGGTTATTTTAAATCTTTAATTTCATAAGCCTTTAAAAGTAAATGGATAAACCCAATTTTAAAAACCAAATCAAAATCCATTTGTTAATCCTGAACAATTTCAAGATTATATATAACCATGGTTGATCAGAATTGCATGAACAAAGTTGTCATTGTTTTTACATTTATCTAATTGTATAATATTCACACTCCCAGTTTTTGCTTTGAAGATGATCTGCAAGAGGCCTGGTTAATCATGCAAATTAGTCATACTTATCCGGACTTAAATCTAACTAGCAGGACTTGTATTTTTAAATTATAGACTCAAATGCAATTTACTAACCTAATTAATAAAATATTTTTAAAAAATAAGAATAAAACTTTTCAAACGGATAAAATAGAAAATGTGAGGCAGTTTGCTACCATTTTATTTTATGTTAATCTCATGCTATGATCTCACATTTTCTATATAAATTACCATTAATCGAAGTTGAAAGTTACAGTAATATCCTTTCAAAAAAAAAAAAAAAAAAGGTTACAATAAAGTTACCTTTTTTTTTCACGCTTCTATTATTATTTAGAATGGTATTTTAGAAGAAAATATTATTATTTTTCTGAGAAAAAAATGAAAAAATGTTTATAAAAAATAGATATTTTTGTTGGGTGAAAAATGAAAGATTTGTTTTTGTAAACGGGGATCATTTTAATTTATTTTAATAAAATAACCTTTGAAATCTCAAAGGAACAAACTCGTTTTCAATTATATTTAAGAAAATTGAATAAATGATTGACATTTATTCATACACTTTTCACTTTTTGATATTTACCTTACACTTTAAATGTTTAAAATTGATCCTCGCTGTTAAAAAAGAAAAATAAATTCCATTCTGAAAAGGTTAGCCGTAACCCTTATTATTTATCATTTATCCATCCTTCCAAATTTAATCATTATGCGTATTTTTTTATTTAAAATTATATAAAAATTAAAATATTGATTTTGAATAATTTTAGTTAAACGAGGATAATTATCTATTTAAAAATTAATTTTCTCAAATTTTAGCTAAAAAATTAATTTTTTTATAAATAATATTGTGACACCCCATTTCCCGGGGGTCCCGTTGACCACCTTCAATCTGCGAAAACTTGTGTATCTCATATCATGAGACTCATACATAGTAAAAGTAGTTTGTCAAACATACCTCATACTCACCAAAATATATCAACTATATTGCAATAATTTCAAGAGTTGTTACATCACTCTTAATTTAAACATATATTAAAATTTAGAATTCTAATACATATTTTAAAATATATATCAAAACCACCATTAAAACTTTTTCTTAAACGTACTCTACAGTGGCAAACGTCTTCCCGAACCTCCTGCACGAAATAATTTTCCTCGGCCGGGATGAGCAATGCCCGATAGTGAAATTATCTTACATGGGTTACTCCCATCTAAGTGCACATGTAATGTAGCCAAGCATTCAAGCAAATACATGATCCTACTTGAATATCTACATGCCCAATCCTATGTTTCGAGTCCTCATAGAGCTCCCTCACATGCCTAAGCCATGTATGAAAATCATTTTCCAAACAAAATATTTTTTTTAATTGTGGGCAACCCTCCGATATAAATACGTTGGACAATCCTCCGAGGTGAATTTGTTGGGTAACTCTCCAAAACAATTCCTTGGGCCCCTGCGGCGGTAATTTGTTGGACGGTTTTTCAACACAATTCTTGGACAACTTTAGATAAAATTATTATTTTTAATAATTTTTACAAAGAATTATCATTGGACAACCCTCCGATTTATTTGTCATGCACTCACACCAACTATTCTAGGGTGCCCCGGTGGATATGAAATGCATTATGCCAATTCATATATCCAATTCCAATGGCTCACACACAATTATATTTCATATAATTCAAACCTCATGTTAACACATTAAATTACATGCATCAACATATCATTTTCCACACAATCCATGCCATCCAATTCAAGCAAATTCACATGGACATTTTTGGTCCAATACGTAAACCGGGACTGTTTTTAACAGTCCCTAAAAACAGTGCGTGGGCTATCCGTGGACAGCCCCCTCATCAACCTTGGTTCCACTTCTTTGGAACCGAAATCTATGGCCATTTCCGACCTCACAACACTCAAAACCACAATTTTCATATTATTCAAATATCAAACAATAACACACAAATATAATACACATATAAGGCACACAAAGACCTTTTTTTTCTTTGTCAGAGATCGATCAGGGGCCCTGCCCAAAATGGAGTCTATAAAATTCCGTATTTGATTCCAAGTTTTGGGAGCGACGAAGCAACCACTCACGGCCTCACACCATCCAAACCATTAACAAGACTCTTAAACCGAAAATAAACCAAGTAGGAGAAGACCCCTACCTCCCTGATTTGTTGAAACTCCACAAAATCGGTGTTCACACGTAGCCCTTGTAGTGTAGAGCAACTTTGCCTGTTGGCCCGACGAGAACCGACTATCCGATCACCGGAAAATTTTAGAGAGAAGGTGGAGCCTCTCTCTCTAAAATCCCTTCCTTTCTCTCTCTTTCCTTTTCTCTCTCTAATTTCCCTCCCAAACCGTTTGGGAAAAGAGAGGAGTCAAGATTGGGTCATCTCACTTGCCACATGTCAACCTTCCATTGGTTGATAGGATTACACATTATCCTTTTTATCCACTTACTTTGGATTTCCATCCAATTAGGAGTGCCACACATATCCATGGGCCCACATGGCGTTTCTCCACTGTTTGACTAGTGCACTTTTACTTTCACATTGGCACATTGTGTGCCCTCAAAATATGTTAGATTCTGAATGAGGATATCAATATAGTTGGAACATAAATTGACGAATTTATAATTTTTATCCCTTAACCCACCAAGGATCTGTGCGTTTCATAAAAGCGAAGGAAGAGTGCATGAAACGCACCTCTTGGCAGATGGAGTTCGTCAAGCCTTCAAAGTCTGCATCTTGGTTTGTTTGGATCTTCAAAGTCTTTTTGCCTTTACGGCGACCACCCTCTCTGCAAGTATCCCACCTTACGAACAAATAATGAGCGATCTTGTTGGAATGTTAGTTCGGGTTAGTCTTCTCAAAGCGAGTGGGGTCTCTCTGTTTTGGTTGTTCTTAGAGTAAAAGACGACTACTACAAAAATATATGTCTCACATATATATATCTATATAAGTCTGCTAGGGTTTTAAATCAAAAACGAATTTTTTTATTATTATATATTTAAAACTCTTTTAAATAACTCTAATTTAAATTCAAATCCTTATCGGATAAGGAAAGCGAATTTATATTGTTATATATTTAAAACTCTTTTAAATAATAACAATTTAAATTGAAATCCTTATCGAATAAGGAAACAAATTTATTTATATTATTATATATTTAAACTCTTTTAAATAATAACAATTTAAATTCAAATCCTTATCGAGATAAAGGAAGCTTAATTTATATTATTATATATTTAAAAACTCTTTTAAGTAATAACAATTTAAATTCAAATCCTTATTAGATAAGGAAAGCGAATTTATATTATTATATATTTAAAACTCTTTAAAAAAAAAAACCCTTCTGATTATTTCCTTATCAATAAGAAAAATATAACAAATTAATTATTTGTTATAATTTAAATCAATTTAAAACTTTCTCAAAAATTAAATTCGAATTTAAATAACAACTAATTGTTATTTGTAATTTTAAAATAATCTCATCATTTTAAAGTACTCACGAGAAAGTGAAAAACCATAACTTAGATTATTGTCGTTCTTGTTAATGCGACCCTATAGGTTCATTAAATGATAGCGTGAAGCCTAAATCACATTTTGATCCACTAAGTCATAAGTGGCCTCCCAGCAAGACACTATGACTACCCCAAGTTAAATGAAAGCTCATGATATGAGACAACCTTAATATAGCTAATGAGATAGTACTTTTGTCTCATGATATCTTGATAAGAATATAAGGCATGGACAAAGTCGACCTTATATCGTTCTATCTTTGATTACTGAAACCCCGATTAAAGCGATAAACAAATGACATTGATCTCCATCAATTCATTTGAGCACAGCCATACATTTCTCAGTCTCAATTGTCGAGGACTTGAGATATCTCTCTTATAATAAGAGGACAAAATTCCATTTTAATCCTCATATCTCACTACATAATTCTTATTATGTTTCAAAGTACTTAACCTTTATAATTAAATAGATTAAGATAACATTTGATTATATCAAAACACAATATTCCTTAAGTTGAGAACTATAAGCGATCTCAGGTGAAAGTTTAATGACACAACTAATGAGATTAACTTATGAGCTTTGATCCATGTAATTAATCTCAAGATAGTGCATGCCGCGTATTTGTTACCCGACAAATAGATATAAATTTGATTTGTATCTCATACACATATTCATCACGCTGAATATCGTCGAAACTTTATACTAATCTTAATTTGTTATTCCCATAGCAACAGCAGATTAGGGATATTTAGAATAATTAATAATATTATTCAGGACATTATATATAATAAACATGCAAATCTTCATAATAATTGTTATCATAAATGGTCAAATATCATGTCCATACGATAGGCCTAGGCACTATTACCTAGCACAAAATGTGTCAAGTGTCTTGCCTTCTGCAGATTATCAAAAAGCGTGAAATTAAAACTGTCTCGGAATTTGTGAGAAATCGATAGTAGCTAGATTTATTTGAAACGATTTGACGATGAAGTCCATATCGTCATTCGATATCTAGAAAAATTCCGAATTTTGATCGAAATTACCATTTTACCCTTTTTCAGAAAATTAGAATTTTCTCATGTTTTACAAATATATAAATTTAACATTTATAAAAAGAATGATATTTTTCTCATGTATTTTATTTAAAAAAATAACTTCAGGAAATAAGTATAATAATTTTATTTTTATTTTGTAGAAATTTTTACAATGTTATACAAATATTATATAAATATTAAATAAATTAAAAGATGGATTTTTTTTAAAATTGAATATATAGGATAATAATTTTCATTTAAAGATTAATTTTCTTTTGGATAAAAATTTATTTTTTTAGATAATATATTAATTTTTGTATAATGAAGTTGATATTTTCTCAGGTACTTATTTTTTAAAATAACTTAAAAATAAACTACGATCATAATTATTTTATTATTTTATAATGTTATTAAAATATTATACAAAAATTATATAAATATTAGATAAATTAAAAGATGGATTGTTTTTCTAAAAAAAAATTTGAATAGATAGGATAATCATTTTCATTTAAAGATTAATTTTCTCTTGGGTAAAAATTTATTTTTTGTAGATAATATATTAATTTTGTATAATGAGATTGATTTTTTCTAGGTACTTATTTTTAAAATAACTTAAAAATAAATTTCGTATCCTCATTATTTTATTATTTTATAATTTTATTAAATATTATACAAAAATTATTATTATTATAAATAATTTTAATTATTTTAAAAATAAATACCATGAGAAAAATGTCCTCATTTTAATACATCCTTATTACACTGTTAAATTCATATATTATTTATCAAAGAAATAAAATCTTATCTAAATTTCCAAAAAATAAAATTTTAAATAAAAATTATTATAGTATCTAATCCATTTTTTAAAAAAAAAAAACTCTACCGTTTAATTTATTCAATATTTGTATAACATTCTAAAAAAGTTCCAAAAAATAAAATAAAAAATTATTAAGATAAATAATTTATTTTTAAGATATTTTTGAAAAACAAAATACCATGAGAAAAAATATCATCCTCATTACAAATATTAAATTTATATAATATTTAGAAAAATTAAATTTTATACCAATTTTGAAAATTAATTTTTTAATAAAAATAATTATCATTTGTAACTAAAAGTACAAAATCAGTCTTTTAATTTTTATCTAATTTTTTAAATAAAAATTAAATGATTAAGTTAGAAAAGGAGTAGATGGTGGCTAGATATTGCAGAGTTAATTTGAACATTTAAGAGTAAGGACAAATACCAAAAATATAAAAGGAGTAAGGCGCTAGAATGCATTATTCCTAGAAAATTTAATAGTTCTAACTTATTATAAAAAATGCAACTTCTTAAAAGAAGAAGATGCAACTAGCAAGAAAGAAGAAGTATATATATATATATATATATTATATTAATTTGAAATTTTAGTTTAAGCATCTTTGAAAAAACCATCAGTAAACAAAAATTATTCTAAGTTTGATTTCACTTCATATAATATATATATTTTTAAAATAGATAAATTTATTGATTCATGTATCCATGTTAAAAATACTAAAAACTTTAAAAAGGATGATCATTATCCGTGTTAATAGCAACAATGATGGAAATAAAAGCCTACACATTTGATAATAAAAAAATGATTATAATACATAAGATTACAGATTTGACTAACGAAAATCAATTGATATGATGATTATGTCAGATCTAACTTTGTCATTTGAACTGCAAACATGAAAATCCACGAAGAGCCAATTGTCGATGACACAAATACACAGAGCCAACGACACAACTACACGCTGCATCATATCGACGACAAAAATAGGAAAAACAAAGGTAAAATAAAGGCACACCCAAATCGGTGTGGATAGAACTATTTTATTAGAAAAGAAAACCCAGATCTGGAGAAAAAAACGACAAAGGAAGTGATTTTAGGCCAAGATTAACAAAAAAAAAATTAAAAAATCTTCCATCCTATCTGTAAGGGAAATGCCTCGAGTAGATAAGCTATGAGGAGATATTCATTTATAGACAGAAGATGCATTGTATCTGTACAATTACAAACATGGAAACAAATACAGGAAAATAAAGCGCTACAGGTGTGGAGAATCAACGATAATATTGGTCATAATAACAGGAATCAGATTGCCCTCTATTATCCCCCTCAAAGTTTGCGTGGTAGAAAGAAGAAAAACACACAACTTGGCATGATCCAATAAAAATTGCAATTGGCCACCCCTTTTGTAAAAACATTAGCCATTTGGAGGTGTGACGGGACAAAGCCAAGACTAATAACCTTTTTGGCAACAAGTCCCCTAACAAAATGATAGTCAATATTAATATGTTTGGAGCGAGATTTGGTGACTAGGTTGGAAGCAATGAACATGGCACTATTGTTGTCGCATAAGAGTCTCGGAGGAGAGGGGAGGGTGATATGGAGTTCTTGAAGAAGTTGAAGTGTACATGAGGTTTCACTGGCAACAGACGCAAGAGCACGATGGTTGCTGGTATGTGAAATTTAAGTTGTGGCTAAGATAAACAGAAAATCCGGTTGTGGAACGCCGAGTGACAGGATAGCCGACCCAATCAACATTAGAATAGCTAAGTAAAGTCTGAGAAGAATCCTGTGAGAGTTGGAGGCCATAATGGTAGGTTCCTTTGACATTGTGCAAAATACGCTTGAAGGCTCTAAAATGGTCAATGAATTAGGATCATACATATGTGTATATAGACTTAACACTGTAGGTTAAATCTGACCGTGTAAGAGTCAAATATTGTAATGCTCCAGCTAGAGAACAAAACTATGTAGCATCTGATTAGGAAATACCGGAATCGGTGAGATGAGATCCACCAAAAAAGGAGTTGAGATAGGCTTGCAATCCACCAATTCTACTTGAGTCAAAAAATCAAGCTAGTATTTAGCTTGGCTGAGAAAAAGACCCTTGTCATTTCTAACAACTTCAACCCCCAAAAAATAGTGTAGATCACTGAGATCCTTCATGGAAAATTCTTTGGCAAGCCGATCAATGAGAGAACTCAACATAGAAGAATTGCTTCCTATTATTACCATATCATCGACATATAAGAGAAGATAAATAACACCATGAGGACTATGATAGACAAAGAAGGAGGAATCAACACGACTAGCAGTAAACCTAATACCAAGCAAAAATTTGTTGAAGCGCTGAAACCATGCTCGAGAATCCTGTTTAAGGCCATAAAGAGCACGTTGTAAGCGATAGACATGGTTAGAGATTGTGGATCAATGCTTGGCACGGGGTTGCTCATATAGACTTCCTGGATGAAAGCCATGACGAAGGCATTTTTTACATCAAGTTGACGTAAAGGCCAATTATTCATAGCAACAAGGGATAAAATAATACAAACAGAAGTAGGTCGAACAACGGGACTAAAAGTTTCTTCAAAATCAATGCCATGCTTTTGAGAAAAACCTTGCGCCACTAGACGAGCTTTGTGACACTCAATGGATCCGTCGGCATGAAGCTTAGTCTTAAAAATCCATCGACAACCTACAACATTATGATTAGCTGGACGAGGAACTAATCACCATGTTATTACTGATAGAAACGGAAATTTCATCATCCATTGCAAGAACCAAGCTGGATGCTTGGCCGAGTTGATTTAAAACCCACGAGGATCTTTACCGTAGTATTGCCTGAAACCACGGAGGAGCGGTGAAAGCACGTAAGAATGAAAGATAGAGAGAGGCTTAACAATACCCATCCCAATACGGTGATCATGGGGGGCGAGTGAGGTGGCTTGATTAGGCAGAGGAAGAAGAGAGGCAGGTGGAGAGGGGGATGTCCAAGGCTAGTTCGGGCGAAGGGTTGAGGCGTGAGGAGGCATGAGAATGGGACTTGAGTCGGCCTGAGGTCCCTGAGGTGGAGAGACAGAACTCGAAGCGGGAGTCACACCTATGGGGAAAGAACTATCACTAGGAAGAAAACGGTCACAAGTGTTAATAAAAATGACATAATCAGTGTCAATTGAAGAAGGAATAGTGAAGGTAGAATAAGGAAAATAATCCTCAAAAAATTGAACATGGCGAGACATATAGACAGAGTTAAGTTTTCTTATCAAGCAACAAAGCCTTATGAAGACTATAGCCAATAAAAACACAAGGAATAGGCGAGTGATGTTTAGTAGAATATAATCACATAGAAAGGGAAAACAAAGACAACCAAAAGTATGAAGCAAATAAAATGAAGGAATTTTACCATATAGAATTTCACGAGGAGTCTTGCTATCAAGAATGGGTGATGGGAGTCGATTGATGAGATAGCATGCCGTGGAGAAGGACTCAACACAAAGATGAAGAGGTACATGTGAATGGAACATCATAGTGAGACCAGTTTCTATGATGTGACGATGTTTTCTTTCCGTAATACCATTTTGATTAGGGGTATAAGGATGGCTATGCGTGCACAATTCCACACTTATGAAAATAAGTAAACGGTGGTTGTGAATTATGTTTCCTCCATCATTGAAATGATTTGATTTGCGGAGTCAAATGATTAATGACATCTTGGTGTAAGTGGCCAAAATGTCAAAAAATATGACTTAAGCTTTAAGGGAAGAACCAATTAAAGCGAGAGAAACCCATCTATCAAGACACAATAGTATCGATATTTGGATGGAGAGAATTGGAGAGCGACCCCATAAATCACAATGAATCGTTCAAATAAAAGGAGAATGTTGATTCAAATTTGGAAAAACCTTGGGGTGACTTTTTCCTAATTGACAACCAAAACACGGTTTTGAATCAAAATTGCCTTTATTAGAAAATGTGATTACCATGCCTTATTCAAGAGGAAATAATGCGAAAAGAAAGGGTGTCCTAATCATTACATACCAAATAATGAGAAGATGCATGAAAAGTACATTGAAGCAGTTGGACAAAGCGCATGGCCATGATCAAAGAATATGGTAAAACGAGAAGAAAATGCTCAATCAATTGTTTCTCCTTGAGTTAACTTACTAATGGACAACAAATTTTTAGTAATGTAAGGAACAAAGCAGACATTTTTAAAGATGAGAAACAATAAGAGAGAGGGAGATAGAACCAATGTAAATATAAAGATTGACCGTTACCCACAAGACCATTGATTACGATTATGAGGACAAATTTGTAAAACAGCAACATCGTAGTCATGTGAGAAGTTGCTCCCATGTCTAGTCATTCCACTCGAGTATCTTAGAGCCATCAAAGTGGCAACAAATGCTTTAATCAAACCGTTAACCTTAGCTTTCTTCAATAGTTTGCCAAGTTTATGACATTTCTTGGCAGTGTGTGGATTCTTTGCCACACCATTGTAGTGTGGTTGTAAAGGTCTAAGCATATAGATCTTGATGCTGGTGAGGGGAGAGCTGGTTTCGCGATGACTAGAAGAGTACCGCGGATGATACTTGTAGCCGACTGAAAGAAGAATCCCCCGAGATTGATGAAAAGCTCATTGGCTGAGAGCATAATCAAATTGGCAAAGAGGCAGTGGCAACTGTGACAACATGGAGGTTAATTTTTTTAAAATTAGAACCAAGGCCATGTGAAACCAAATGTACCTTATTTATTGTCATCAACTGGTTTGCCAATGGCACTAAGCTTATCACAAAATGATTGGAAAGAGCGATCATGTTGTAACACCACTGAGCCACGCTGCATTGAATTTGAAATTCTCTGGTCTTTGAACTATGAAAAAGAAACTTCGAAGGCAATAAGCATCATGAGCTGTAGTGCAATTAACGACTTCAGCCATACATTCCTCAATGAGATAGGCATACAGAAGGCTAAGTAAAATACAATCCTGCGTGTACCATTTCTTGTAGGTGGGATTAGGAACAAGATCATTTTCAGCACGGACTTGAGCAGTAGGTGCAGAAAAAGACCCATCCAAATATCCCATAAGATCTTGACTTTCAAGCAAAGGAACAAACTAACGATGCCACAAGAGATAATTTGTGGGAGTCTAGTTTGATGGTCACCATGTGAACCATTGTATTAAGCGGAAGCAGAGAAGTGTTGGATTCGGCCATAGAAAAAAAAAACTAGCAAATGGTTGACCTATTAGCTCTGATGTGTAAGGAAAATGCCTCGAGCAAATAAGTTGTGAGGAGATATTCATTGGAGACAAGATAAATTGTATATGTACAATTACAAATATGAAACAAATATGCAAGGAAAATAAACTACCACAATTGTGGAGAATCACTGATATCTTGGTCATAATAAGAGGAATTGGATTGTCCTCTAATACTATCTAATGAAGAAGGACTTAAAAGAGAAAATAAAGGGAAGATGATTAGGGCTTCCAAAGGGGAAAATAAGTAATCATCCCACTTCATATAATAATTTATTTTAAACATTTTAGATATAGCTGTCGAAATGAATAAAATATACAAAAAAAAAAAAAGAAAAAAGTGTTATAATGTTTATGTATCTCCGAACTTCTTTTTGTCTAACTATATATATTAGTTAGAATTCTGCAATATTCTAATGTTTTGAAAAGATACACAAAATAACCAAATCCATACAAGACATGATCACATGAAAGAAAGAAATATTACATTTTATAAAATTTTTGAAAAAGCTAACAAAATCCTGTCGAAATTCAAAATAAAAATATGCAACTATTCCCAATTGATTCACTCTTGATAACATCAAGTTGATAACGTCAAGTTCGGTGATATTTAAAAATGTTTAAGTTCCTCCCATAATTTAGAACCTGGGTTATTTTTAAATCTTTAATTTCCTCCAATATTTAAAAAATAAATATATAAACCCAATATTAAAAACAAAATCAAAATTCATTTGTTAATCCTGAACAATTTCCAAATTATATATAACCATGGTTGATCAGAATTGCATGAACAAAGTTGTCATTGTTTTTACATTTATCTAATTGTATAATATTCACACTCCCAGTTTTTTTTGCTTTGAAGATGATCTACCAAGAGGCCTGGTTAATCATGCAAATTAGTCATACTTATCCGGACTTAAATCTAACTAGCATGACTTGTATATTTAAATTACAGACTCAAATTAAATTTATTGACCTAATTAATAAAATATTTAAAAATAAATAAAAATAAAACTTTCAAACGGATAAATAGAAAATGTGAGGCAGTTTGCGACCATTTTATTTTAGGTTAATCTCATGCTGGAATCTCGCATTTTCTATATAAATTACCATTAATGGAAGGTGAAAGGTACACTAAAGTCCTTTAAAAAAAAAAAGTTACACGAAGTCCTTTTCAAAAAAAAAAAAAAAAATTACACTAAACTCCACAAAGTCACTTTTTTTTTTTCACGCTTCTATTATTAATTAGAATGGTATTTCAGAAGAAAATATATATTTTTTCTGAGAAAAAAAAAAGAGAAAATGTTTATAAAAAAATAGATATTTTTGTTGGGTTGAAAAGAACAAATGAAAAAGGTTCGTTTTTGTAAACGGGGATCATTTAATTTATTTTAATAAAATAACCCTTTTAAAATCTCAAAAGACAGACTCGTTTTCAATTATGTAAGAAAATTTAACAGTTCTAAGTTATTATAAAATTAAAAAACCACATCATCACTATATATATATTATTTAACAATTTGAAAATTTTGGTTAAGCATCTTTACAAAAACCATTATCATTAAAGTGATTCTAAAGTTTGATTTCACTTCATATAATATTTTATTTGAAATAGATAAATTTATTGATTGACTTTAACAATACAATTAATAGAATTACTTTAGAGGATGACGTAGTATCTAAATTAATAGTAAAAATTATCGAAATCAAAGCTTATATATTTGATAATATAAAAATGTTTAGTTGATAAAAAAGATTTGATATGATGATTTTGACGAATCAAACTTTGTAATCTGAACTATCAATACGTAAATCCATGAAGAGCTAACCGTCGACGACAAAACTACCTGTCGCAATAAATCGACAATAAAACACGTAGCAATATGTTTATGGAAAAAACAAAGGTAAACCAAATTGGTGTGAAAGAAACTAATATATTGGGAAAGAAAACCATATTTGAGGAAGAAACGATGAAAATTGTGATTTCAGGTAAGGTTCACAAAAAATTATCCATCATATCTAATGAAAAAGAACTTGAAAAAAAGAACGAGCGAACAAAAGGAGGAAAAAAAAAACTATAATAGTTAGGGCTTCCAAAGAGGAAAAAAAAGTAATCATCCCACTTCATATAATATTTTATTTTAAGAGTTTTGTGCTTATTTCTAGTTGTCAGGGAAAGGAAGAAAATGTACAAAATAAAAAACAGTGTTGTAATGTTTCTGTATCTCCGTACTTCTATTTGTCTATCTATATTAGTTAGAAATCTTTACACTATTCTAATGTATTGAAAAGATAAACAAAATAACCAAATCCATACAAGACATGATCACATGAAGGAAAAAGATTACATTTTATAAGAATTTTGAAAATTTTAACAATATTATATTGAAATTCAAAATAAAAATAGAGAAATTGATTTAAAACGGACAACTCCAATTATATGTTATTTGCAAAACTAATTTCTTACAAAAGTATTTGAAAATATCATATTTTGGATAAAGCCTATCCTGAATCTCCTATACCCCCATGATAACTAAATCTCCAAGTGATTATAAATCTCTCATTATATATATATATATATATATATATATATATATATATATATATAATTACCAAATTTATAACTAACTAAATCTTTAAGAGTATTTTTGTTTCAAAGTATATAATTTTATTTTATTCTTTTGGATTTCAAAGAAAGAGATTAGTTTTACAAAAATCCCTTAAAAATAACATTATTTAGATGATAACAAAATGCACAGAAATGTTTGAAAATAAAAAATCCAAGAAATCAGAAAATGATCAATAAAACATATATTGATGTGATTTTATTGATTAGAAAAATTAGGCATGATAAAATTTGTCATGTTTGACCAAATCCATTATTATCCAATATCTTAATTTTTAGGTCTCCTTAATTATTTATTTGAAGACTAAAATTATTATTATTATTATTATTATTTACTCGCCGATGAATTACATATTACAAAGGATAAAACTCAACTAGCTGCATGGTTCGGTCAAACCATCTGGAATCATAATGCGACATCTCAAATCCGAAAGTCCCGTTGACAACCATCAACCGTGGAAATTCTGCGTGGTTTTGGGTGACAGATACCCACACTATTGTCAATCTGTTATCGGGATCCATATTTTCACAAAAATTAGGCAGAATCTCCTTTGTTCGACAAGCTCTACTCAACATGCAACCTGTATCACAATAATCCATAAGAGTTTATTACAACACTACGTCTGAACATATTAAAACTAATTTAATTTCTAATATAGTTTGCAGTGACACCTCGATATGTCCTTTTCTTTTGGGACGATTCATTCTCATTTAAATCTAAAATATGAAAATATGAAAATAAGCGGCAATTACGAGTCCATAAGAGTCGATCACGACCTCTTACCATGTTACATGCTCGACTATTTATGCAATAGTAAAGACTTTAATTACAATTCTTTTTTACATAAAATACTTTTTATAAAGAAGTATTGTCAAGGCCTATATCGGCCTTCTTCACAATCACGGCCTCATCGAGTGTCATCTTTCCTGGCACATTCCTGTACTGAAAAGGTCCTACAGGTGAGAGCAATACCTAGTAGAAAATTTTCTTACAAGAGACTACTCACTCTAAAATGCATACAATGTATACATAAACATCAATCACATTTCATACAATTTGCTACGACATTATATGAAATGTTTTGGCCAATCATGCATGAGATCACGACCCCTCATTGCTCCTGACTGAGTCTCAGCCCAGGCTCCCCACACCTGCTTGATTTCAAGTGTGAAGCAGCCATTGGTATTTAACCCGGTGGCTTAAACCATTGGAGCTGATCCTTGATTTTAATTTATCCGTCTCGTGTGTTTATTTGGGTTGCGGTACCGAGTCCTCCGCAAGTTTAGCAATGCCTTCTAACACTTTGTGAACTTTCATCGCTGGATACATATGTCTGACTAAGAATAAAATTTGGGTCTTTCACTCTGGGGGGGGATCTGCCCCATCTTGTTTTACCCAAACACACATGATTTATTATTATTATTATTATTATTTTATACAACCGTGAGTCTCGATTTTGGAAGTTGTCCATTTCCAAGCTCACCACTCATTCACCAAGAATGGTGAATAACAATACCATGCACCCACACTTGACTCGACGCGAAGTGACCGTACATATGAAATGCATGATACCAATGCATTTTCCTTCATGTTACACGTATATATGAGTGCTACATGAAACATTAATACACCATGGACAATTATAATTTTTACATATAATTTACATCCATGCAATCCACGTTAATCGATAAATAGCATATATTAACATATTTTTTACACACAACATGTTGACAATATTTTACAACAACCGCTTACATTAAATGGCCCAAATCTTGGACCCACATAACACAAGGCACCTCTTGGTCCTTTCACGGTTCGTCACCGAATTATTGGGATCCTAAAACACACCACAAAACCCGAAGATATCAGTCCCGGGATCGAAACCAAACCTCAACCCAGTCTCGGACTGCCTAAAGATAGTTTCGAAATCATGTCCGGACTATCCAAAAATAGTCCAGAAAATTCAACCCGAAGCGCTCAAAATAATCCACGAAATTCATTTAGGAATTGTCTGAAAATAGTTAGAAAATTCTAAAATCCTACACTCGGTCAAAAATTTTGTGACTAGAAATTTCTGACCTCTCATGACCTCTAAGAAAACCTCAAGCATTAAGTAGCCTTTAGGCTAGAAATTTCACAAATAGGAAGAATTCCTACCTCGTGAGTTTGTGAAACTCCAAAATTTGATACCTGAATAACTCTTGATGTGTAGGCAGGCTTTTATACCTTTCAGACGAAAACCTACGGTCCGATTTCCGTAGATCTCAGAGAGAAGCGAAAAAAGAAAAATAAATAAATTTTTTCTCTTTCTCTCTAACGCTCCCCCTCTCCCATCCCCCTCTTGACTTTTCTTTTTGATTTCGTTTTTATCTTTTTTATTATTATTATTATTATTATATTATTATTTAAATACATGGCTCATATTGCCTCATTTGGGTTCATTTCTGCCCTAAAATAATTTATTTCTTTTCAATTCAATTTATTTTAAATGAACTTAGCTCAAGCCATTTCCTGACTTCCGAGATTTTCGTAAAAATATTGTTCCTGAAGTCACTGGCAACTTATCACCCATAAAATCGTAAAATATTAAAACGTCTCGAATTCGGTGAAGCTTTTTCTAGGTCAATAGATTTGTGAGGACAAATTTATGCGCGGTCGTTTCGTCATCCGAGGATCTAGAGAATTTTAAAAAGCATAAGCTCTTACAGCAATTTATTAATTTTATTAACATTTTACCATTTTGTTCTAATTTTCCCGGGTTTTACATTCTTCCCCCCTTAAAAGAATTTCATCCCCAAAATTCCACACACATACACATCATCTCACATGCATATGCAACCTTACCCAACTCCAAGACCGTGTCGGGTATGATAAACCGCCTAGGGTCACAATCACTGACAACCTGATGGGCCGTCAACCATGTAACACCCCGAAATATACCCTATCAGTTTTCGGACTTGTTTAGGGTATATTAAAAACTAAATGGAATTGTTCGAAAATAAAACGAGAAACCCGGAATTAATAATAAAGTCAAGGGTAAATGAGTCATTTACCACTTAAGGATATGAGAGGCATAAATCAATAAGTTTATATGCAATTATGGAATTTGAGAAAAGATGGAATAGAAATTAGAAAGCATGGAAGGACTTAAATGCAAAAACGAGAAAATAATTTTAAAATGCAAAGGCCAAACATGGCCTTAACTCAACAATATGGATAAGATTAATTGGTCTCTCATTTTTAAGAGACCCAGCGTCAGAAGAAGAAGGAAAGAAAGGGAAGAAGAAGAAGAGGAAGAGGAAGAAGAAGAAGAGAAGAAGAAAGGAAGAGCAAAAAGGTATGGAATCTAACATTGAGTATGGATTACTTGGATTTCTTGTATGGATACATGTTTGTGGGTTGTGGGTTGTAAGAAACCTAACCCTAGAATGAATTCTTGTATGGAATCAAGAGTATAGAATCCTCCCTTTGATGTTGGATTCATGGTTTAATTGCAAAGTACTGGAGTTTGGGTTAAAACAAACCCTAACTAATCCTTATGTTTGGTTTGTGTATGGGTTATGGCCCATATTAGAGTTGGTTTGGGAGTAATTCATGAAAGGTTTTTGAAGTAAGATAAGTATTTGAAAGATGATTTGAGTAGAATAGAGGTTCCAAGATGGATATGGAGTGGTTTTGATGAGTGTATTGAGTATTAAGTTGGTTTGGGTGGAAATATATGGAAAAATGGGAGAAAAACCACAATTTAGGCATTTTTCGAGGTTTAGTCTTAGGTACGAACGATTAATAGTACCCGATCCTGCATAGTGGTTATGGTCGTGATAGGTACCGGATTAATTAGGTACCTAATGTTATATTACAGACTAGTGTTAGTATTTTGGCCCATAACTTGGTCATTTCTTATCGCGTGGTGATTAGTGGTAGTTAGCCCAGGCTGAGGAGAACAAAACTCCCTAAAATAGGTACCTTCAAATTCTGACCCTATTTGGCCCAGAAATTCACTCAAAGTGGGGCTATGTTCAAGCCAATTTCTGGTTCTGTCTTGAACATAGAGTAGTCCCGGTTGTTTAGGACATATCTTGAGTTGCGGTGCTCCGATTTGGGTGATTCCAGTTGAAGAAGAACCCTTAGCACCTTAACTTCAAAGGAGTACAAATAACCAGTGTCAAATATGGAGTTAAGACCCCTAAAAATAGGTATTGGTGTCATAGTGTAACATGAACCAAACACTAGTTTGGCATGAAAATGCCATAATTTGAGTTTGGATGATTCAATTGGAATGATTCCAATTTCTAAGTACAGTAGATTCATAGAGGAATAAGAATACATGAATGAGGTGTGAATACATAGGTATCATATCATACAGTATATATGAGATGCCGTATCTTGACAGGGCATGAAGCAGGAAAATATAGGAAATCGATATGTATAGATGTGTTCTGGAAACATGAATATGATGAAATATAATGGCTGAAACATAAACATGAACATGAACATGAAAGACAATATGTCATGAACACTTAATGTGGCTAAGAATGCCCCCATTATAGGATAGCAAGTTACTGAACTCATATAATTGTAGGACTACCCAAGACCAGATATTGAATGACACGACACCTCACATTGCGTCTTGTGACGCGTATAGTACTTCATTACTCTCTTATTAGTCGCGACAACACTCTCGACCATGCTTGGCACATTAGTATGATGCTTTCGATTAGTGCGACAACATATAAGCGTGTGACACAATAGTGCTGGTACTCTTTGATTAGTACTTTGAACTCCCGATTAGTCTTGACGACACTCTCGGCCGTGTGGCACAATAGTGCCGGTACTCTGCGGAGATTTAGTCGACGACCTCTCTACTCGATTAGCCGGCACAATAAGTATGGTGCTCTCTGAGTTGATCGAAGCGGTACTCTCTATCGGTCTTGGCCTCCTGCTTTATCATCTTATTTTCAGTCTTATCTTGTACCTTGGTGCTATTGTGCTTTGTCTACTCATTCCATTACTAGTCTAGGCAATCCAATAATTATATGATAAGACTCTGAATAAAGAATAAGAGTAAAAGAAATGAATATGGTAAGATGCGAGATATCTCACGATTACCTCTGTCTGATATGTGAAGTACACCCACCGAGATTGCCCAGTATCTTGAATGGTATGAATCAGGCTAAGACAAGTATGTGCTAAAGTAATGCAAGTATAAGATCCATAAGACAAATTATATGTACCTGACACTAGTATAAGATCAGAAATACAAGTATATGTTAAAGTAATACAAGTATAGATCCGTAAGACAGTATGTTCATGATCCATTTTAAGTATAGATCGATAAAATAAGTATAGCCATTAATACAATTGTAAGATCCATAAGATAAGTATATGCTCCGTAATACTAGTATAAGATCCGAAATACAAGAATAAGCTCTGTAATACAAGTATAAGATCCATAAGACCAGTATATGCTCCGTAGTACAAGTATAAGATCCGTAAGACCAGTATATATTCCGTAATACAAGTATAAGATCTGTAAGACAAGTATATGCTCCGTAATACAAGTATAAGATCCATAAGACAAGTATATGCTCTGTAATAATACTAGATCTGAAATACAAGAATAAGCTCTGTAATACAAGTATAAGATCCGTATGACCAGTATATGCTCCGTAATACAAGTATAAGATCAGTAAGACCAGTATATGCTCCGTAATACAAGTATAAGATCCATAAGACAAGTATATGCTCCGTAATACTAGTATAAGATCCGAAATACAAGAATAAGCTCTGTAATACAAGTATAAGATCCGTAAGACAAGGATATGCTCCTTAGTACAAGTATGAATCACGAAGTACAAATTATAGGATGCAATAGTACCTCACGGTACCTCGTCAAAGGTCTAAGCTCTGTAACTCCTACGAGAGATCTGGATAAGTATTAGTTTGACAAAAGTTCAAGTAGATGTCCTTTGAGAGATCTGAATAAATATAAGTCCGAGACAAGTATTAGTATAAGTCCGATATATATGTCATTTGGGAGATTTAAATCACATTATCGTCGATCTGAGTCTCAGTAGGTGTCTGTGAGAGACTTGAACAAGTATACGTTCACTATAAGTATGAATATGTGTATATGCTGCTATTTGAATTGATGAAAAATTCTGATATATATTACTGCATATCTATTACTGTTATATGCTCCCTATAAATGAGTAATAGTGCATGTGTTTCTGTATAAGTCATATGTTTCTAACTAAGCGTAAAGCTTATCACGGGTTTTTAATCCGTGTAGGTACAGGAGAAGACGTCCGAAAACTTCCACATACTGCCGGGCAAGCACACTAGTAGGGGTTCACTACATGTAAATTCAGTGCTCACGATTTGTAAATGTAAAGAAATCTGGAGTTTTGTATATGTAAATGGGACTCAGTATATGTGTATAGATTTTGATGGACACCACTTCGATGGTAGTTCTTTTGTATATGTAAATGATTTTTGTTATTACAGAAATTGTTTGTATACCCATAGGTACAGATTCAACTGCGAGAAAAAAAAAAAACGAGTAAAGAGTCGGTATATAGTCTCATACTAGACCCGGTTAGGATTCACCATTCGGGTCGGACCGGGAATCCGAGCGTGACAAACCAAATCCATTTCAAGAAGGACATCAAAACCCGATATGTCTACCACCCGAAGGTCCACCATGAGTAGAATCCACGGTCTGACTCACAGATTGGAGCATATCGACGACTCTCTCACCTAGATCCCGAGGGAGAAATTTTCCCGTCTGATAATTTATTCCGATACCTCGACCTCAGCCCGAGCACATCACACAAGATGCAACAACGATGAGTATGATACATCCTAATTTAAACAACATGTGCAGGAGTAGAAACATACCCTGCGTATCCGGTTGATCTGCGCGCTCAACCTCTAGTACAACGGCCAGTAGACACGCCTGAGTCCCAGTCTTGAGTGCAGTGGGCCACATGTCTGACCTCAACCCATACTTTGGCCCATCTGTACCACCGAAGGTGCTTGTATAGCATTCTGCGACTGAAACTAGCTCCTCTGACCCGTACTGGGGTGTGGAAGAATAAACTGTGTTTGTGCCTGTTCTACTGATAACTGGGACTATGCCGGCCTAAAACCTTAGGATCCATGCCTGCGAGGTAATCCCAGCAATATGCTCGGTGTGGCAATAGGCATGTCATCGGCCCACTGGGCGACTAATATCTGGGGCGCTCGTGGGACAGAAGTCCTCTGTATCTTTCCTAAACTCGAAAAAGGCTAATCCTCCTTCCTCTTCCCACCGGCACTCGCATCTCGAATGCCCCTTACATCCTCCATCTCTCTCTTTATGGCGAGAGCTATCCCAACCATAGAGTCCATGTTTTGTAGGCAGAGGCCTATAATCTTGTCCCTAATGGACAACTTCAGTCCATTCTCAAATCTCCTGACCTTGTCCATGTTTAGCGTACCAGGTCATCGACAAAAGCGTTGCGACTCGGCGAATCGTACGTATTCCATCGTTATCATCATTCCCTGCCTTAGCTTTAGGAACTCTTGGGCCTTTGCATGTCTAGTAGTGGCCGGAAAATACTTGCTCATAAAGAGCCCATGGAACTCTGCCCAAGTCATCGCCTCTAAGTCCTTAGAGGTCTTAACCTAGTCCCACCACACTTGGGACTCACCCTCTAGGCCAGACGCCTTCTTGATCTTAATGCTACCTTCTCAATCTGCCAGAACCAATGGTTTGCCACCATTGAATCCCCTTCCCCTGTGAACGTCAGAGGATGATGTGACTTAAACCTCTAGAGGTTACTCGGACCTCCCTGACTACCAGCTACACTAGGTGGTGCCTGGCTGGCACCTTGTGGACAACCTCTACGTCCATAGCCCTAACTTGCCATCTACACTTGTCAAATGGCAACAAAATTTATTTAATTTCATCTTAGTCTAACTAGTAATGCACATGCAAATTACTAATAGACTTAACAACCATGAACTGACCCGTTCATCACCTTTTTCCTTAGTGGTGCTAATTGCCAACCACTCCTTTTTATTTATTTCAATAAAATTCAAAACTTTCATGTTCATTTCTTCCGAACCCTTAAGGTTATAGTTTCCTAGCAGCATTCTACTTTTTTTCCTATATACATTATACCATGTATATAATTTTCCTTGTAATAATACCTTGATCACATTCCCATAAACATCATACCGTGTATATGTCTTTCTGCGTAATTTGTAACACACAATTACGCAATCACAAACATGGAACATATCCGAACACAACATAAACACATATGCGATGGTCTAAGCCGATCCATGAACTCCTTGGTAATCCTAAGCTCGAAGACTAAGAACATGGCCAGAAGTATCAATTTCACCACAATAGCCGTGGCCTAAACCCATGTCCCTCAAGCCCCAGGTACTCATGTACCTATGTTCTGATACCATGTTGTGACGAGCTAGTATCAGGACCATACTTGTGGATACCCACATTTGAGCTCCCTAGGTAATCGTTTTCAAGCTCACGTCTGGTATTAATAATTTGGTATCACCGACTATGCCCGTCAAACCTGGTGTCCTTGAGCTTAACCCCGATGCGAGATGTGACACCCAATCAGAGTGTCCGTTGACAGCCCGTCTGACCTGTGGAATTCTTGTGGATTTCAGGTGATCCGATACCATACTATTGTGTCCCATTTATCGGGATCCATATTTTCACAAAAATCGAGCAGAGTCTCCTTTGTTCGGGGAGCTCTACCCAACATACAACCTGTATCACAATAATCCATAAGAGTTTATTACAACACTCACGATGCGAGCATATGTTAAAACTGGCTTGTTCTAATATGGTTACTCGACACCACCTCAATACGTCCTTCTTCGGGACCCATTCATTCTCATTTAAATCTAAAATATGAAAATATGAAAATAAAGCGGCAATTATAGTCCATAAGAGTCGATCCACGACCATACACCATATTTACATACCCAACTATTTATATAATAGTCGAAAAAATTTAATTACAATTCTTTTTACATAAAATACTTTTTATAAAGTATTGTGGAGCCACATGTCGACCTTCTTCACAATCGGCCACCGTCGACGATCTCCTGTACACTCCATGTACCTAAAAAGGGGTCCCACGACAGGGTGAGTAATGGCCAATAGAAATTTTTTCCTATAAAGGCTACTCCCCTCCTAAAATGCACATGCAATGGCGTACATAAACATCAATCACATTTCATACAATATATGCAATATTATATGAAATGTTACGTAATCATGCATGAGATCGACCCCTCATTCTCCTGACTGAGTCCCATGAGCTCCTGTGATTTCCAGAGTGTGGAAACCCTGACCATTGATATTTAACCTAATGACTTAAGCCATTGGACAACCATCCAATTTTAATTTATCAAATCTCGTGTGTTTATTTGGGTTGCGAATTTCCGGGGTTTCATCGCAGGCTTTGCAATGCCAACCAGACACTTTATGAACTTTCATCACTTGGATACGCATGTCTAGCGAGAATAAAATTTGGGTCTTTCACCGGTAGAGGGGAGAGGATCTGCCCCATCTTGCCTCACCAAACACACGTGATTTATTATTATTATTTTGTGTCGTGAGTCGATTTTGGAAATTGTCCATTTAAAGGTTCACCACTCATTGATCACCAAGAATGGTGAATACTTAATTTCCATGCACCTACACGGAGCTCAGCAGCGATGTGACCGTGCATATGAAGTATAATGTCGATGCATTTTCTTTCATTATGTATATAGGTGCTACATGAAATATTAATACACCATGGATAATTATAATTTTTACATATAATTTACATTCATGCATTCCACGTTAATACATCAAATAGCATATATTAACATGATTTTTTTACACACAACAACATGTTATTTAATCTTTTACAACAATAACACACAAAATGATTCAAATCTCGGACCCGCATAAAACATGGCACCTTTTGGTCCTTTCACGGTTCGTCACCGAATTATTGGGATACCAAAACACAACACAAAACCCGAAGACATCAGTCCCGGGATCGAAACCAAACCTTAACCTAGTCTCGGACTTCCCAAAAACAGTTCTGAAATCCTTTCCGGATTGTCCGAAAATAGTCCCGAAAATTCAATCAGAATTATCCAAAAACAGTTTCGAAATTCAGCCCGGATTGTCTGAAAACAATCCCGAAAGTTCATAAAAATTCCTTCACTCAGTCTAAAAATTTTGTGACTGAAATTTACGGCCTCTCATGGCCTCTAAGAAAACCTCAAGCCATTAAATGACCTTTAGGTTAGAAATAACACAAGTAGGAAAATTCTCTACCTCATGAAATTTGACGAAACTCCAAGATTTTGGTACCCACATGTAGCTCTCGATGTGTGGACCGACTTTGTCTTCTTCTCCCTGATGAAACATAGATCAGGTGCTGCTTTATCATAGAAGCGAAGGCGAAGCAAATAATTCTCTCTCTCTCTCTCTAACTCTTCCCCTCTCTCGTCCTCCTCTTGACTTTTCTTTTTGATTTCGTTTTTATCTTTTAGTATTATTATTATTATTATTATTTAAATAAATGACTCATATTACCTCATTTGGGTCCGTTTCTATCTCGAAACAATTTATTTATTTTTAATTCAATATATTTTAAATGAACTTAGCTCAAGTCATTTCATTACTTCTGAGATTTTCGTAAAAATCTCGTCCCTGAAGTCATTGATAATTTATCACCAAAAAAATCGTAAAAATATTCCGTTTGTTTGAGTCGATCAAAACTTTCTGGAGTCACTAGGATTTCGTAACCAGATTGCTGACACAGTCCGTTTAAATCATCCCGAGATCTAAAGAATTTTTTATGTTTCCGTGAACCCTTATGATAATTTATTATTTTTATTAATATTTTACCATTTTTAAAAATTTCTAATTTTCCCGGATTTTACACATAAGCTCCGGGATGACACGCTTGATCCAGAGCTGGCGAATGTTGAGAAGAATGTAACGATCATTAAGGTGAGTCAATTTGGCAATGGAGACTTGAAGATGGTGAACGATGCCGTCAAGAGTATTCCGACCGGTGATACACAGTGCACAGTTGTATGGATTGGAGGTGGAGTATATGTAGAGAAAGTCAAAATAGATAGTACTAAACCGCGTCTTATTCTACGAATCGTCAGACAACACGCGCGCTGCTTTTCGCAGTGATTAGTGGCCTTTCAAGTGATTACCACTATGGCCTGCCCGTCGCATTGTTGCCTTTAATTGTCGCTCTCTTCTTCTTCTTTTTTATTTTTTATTTTTTTCTGGGAGAAATAAGTTATAGGTTTTTTTAGGAAAACTAACTTGGCCTATAAGTTCAAATTCAATTAAAGTAGTACTTATACATTATATGCTCTTTATCTTAAAATAAGAACATTTGAGCTTGATTTTGAGTCTTTGTTAACAATTTTCAAATCAATTGAAATAGGGAACATAATCCTCCTTTTTTTTTCTAGAGATTTGACTTTTTATGACTTCATTCAAAGTGATAATACTATTTGACTAACAATAATTTCTGAAAATCTTTAGTGGTCTCTTGCCAAGAGTACAAAAATCAGAATCCACCCACATATTCTTAGAATTGATTAGATAGATAATGGAGAATCCAAGTTCAATTGCAATGTTCTCTGTTTTTGCATTGAATTTGGTGGAAGTTGGGAACATAAGGGATAATGGTTCGCCATATCTATCTAATCTCCCATTGTCCCACTTCCAAAAATAAATAAACAAATAAACAGTGGAGGATGACAAACTCTATGTCCCTGATCCATACACTCTTTGATCATTTTACATTTGTGGACAAGGTGTTAACCTTTGAATAACACCTGTTTGTGATGTGATGTGACATGAATGAGATCATGACATTGTCATCTTTCACTTGAAAGACGAGTGACTAGAGACGAAAGAAGAGAAAGTCACGAATAATATCATTAGTTCTTTTATTTTAATTTAGAGAATAAAAACATTTTTAAAATAACATCAAAATAGTTTCAAAAACTGTGTTAAAAAACAATTCTCAAGAACAGTTTAAAAAATAGGAACCAAATATACCTTAAAATCGTGTGTCCCCATGAAGAAATTCAATGTAAAAATAATACAATGTAAAATAATAAAATCATGTACAAAACACAAATAAATAATGGAATCTCTAAAACACAATGTAAAATAATGAAATTGTATTAAAGATGCGGGTTCAATGTAAATTTTTTATATCCAAAAACGATAGTAAAACTAGAATATATTAGAAATGAATTACTACAACTAATATTATTTTAAATATCTAAATATAATATATATTAATAACATTTCAAGTCTAAACAAACTTCATTTGCAAAATAGTAGAGAATAATTTTTTTAAAGCTATTTTCAAAATCACCCTCCAAATATTACATAATACATTTCTAAGGATAGATTATAGTTGTTTTTGTTTGTGGTTGTTTTGAAAAAAATAATTTATTTTTTAAAAAATATTCAAAACATTGAAAATAAGTTGAAAACTTCTTCAAATACTCAGACTTCAGAGTTTATTTTCCCAAGTAACTAGTCCAAAAGTAGGAATTGAAGCCCATGTATTGTGGGCTAAATCCAACCCCAAAAGGCCCAAGTATGACGAAGATCCAAGTCCAACTTCCA
This sequence comes from Tetrastigma voinierianum, assembly GCA_016808115.1. Classification (NCBI taxonomy): domain Eukaryota; kingdom Viridiplantae; phylum Streptophyta; class Magnoliopsida; order Vitales; family Vitaceae; genus Tetrastigma; species Tetrastigma voinierianum. The sequence goes on along the minus strand of JAEQBH010005579.1, from coordinate 169,363 downwards.
AGTTAAATCAAATTTATTTTTGGTGAATTTGGAACTTAACGTTATTACTTACACTACATATGTATGATGAAACATTGTGAAAGGTTTTGGTGCCTGATGTGGGTTACTTATACATGTATTATGAATGGGCTTTGCAGAGTGGAGGTCGAGGAGGTGAAATCGGCATTTTCGTGGAGATGAAGGTGGTGTCCCGACCTATTTTCATATGCATCCTCATAGATTCCCTTATGATGGGAATGCTGGTAAAGCGTTTATACTTCAAGGTCAAATGGTTGTTCGGGAACAGTTTGATGTGGTTGTATGACTTAATTGATGATATCTTTGAAATGATGCCCAACATGTTTAGAACATACCTTCTTTTGAATTTCTAGATCTGGACGTTAGTTTTTAAAGTTGCCGAAAACTTCAATTTTTCCAATTATCGCCCGATAGTCTCGACCTGGGAAGATAATTTTGAATTGAACCCGTGCCTATTTACAAGGTCATTTGATCAGCAAGCCATTGTTTGGTAATTCAAAGATTAACCAGCCCACTGATTATACTCATTGTTAGAATTTATTCTTGAGCAAAATTTATCGAAGATGCCGGAATTTTGTAGCTGTAACCTTACTTGTCGGTCTTGTGTATTTGTAATTATCCCAGACAGTGTCTATACCTATACCAGATTAGTTTCTAAGTTTCATTTCCGTAGAGTCTCCAGGACATAGAAGTGGTCTGTAGAGTAATGACGCTCAAAGAGTATGCAACCATATTGAAGATCTAATGTGTTTCCATAGTGATTAAATCTGATAATCCTCCTTCTATTTGAGACGAGAAACATTTGTGGAACTTATTTATCATCAAACATGTGAAAGTCTAATTCTCGACTACCAGAATTTAACTCATAGGCAAGGATCTAATCAAGGAAAGGATAAGTTTATTCTGTAATTCTTGAGGAAGAACCAGGTAAACCCATTTAATGACTGAAACTATGAGTCAAGGTTTCAGAGTCCGCGTTGTGGGTATGAAGTATCAGAAAGAAAAATACCGTGAACAAGGCAACCCAAGACAGCAGTTATCTAACACTGTCAGAGAAACAAGAAGATTAGAGCAATGAACGGGGTTTGGTAGATCCAATTGGCACTGATTTATAATCTTAATTGTTTAAATCTGTGGTTCATTAAGCAAACATACAGTAAATCTACAGAATTACAGCTTCAATAAATGTATTTCATGTCTCCCTTTAAAGATGAACTGCCCAATTAATTTGTAATTTTATATTTGATAAATTATCATATTAATTCACCTTTTTAAGGTTTTCTATTGTTTATGTTTCTGTGCTTATTCCAGAATTATTCAAATGTTAGCCTAAATAGTATGAGTTTATAGTCTGTGTGGTGAGTTGATTGCACCCTGCAGATCTTCAGGATCGATATCTCAATTAAAATCCATCTTCTAATACTATTCCACTATGTCTTTAATCATGGATCATTATTAAAAGAAATGTACCTATTCTTCAGAAACCATTGTTCAGTACTTATAAGTGAAATAACAAACAAAGTTTCATGGCATTATTGTCAGATTAGATAATAGTAATCTATTTGTAATAATATGAAATTCGAAATGATGTTTTTGACGATCACTCCATATCTTAATAACTGATGACGATAAATAATGTGTTTCTTTACATACAGCATTGTGGGATTGTATAAATAGTCTGGGTAATAGTATCGCTAAATTGTACAAGGTCTTTGTCCATCAATTGTTTTTTCCATCTACTTTGGGATTAATAACTTGCAGTAAGAAAACAGAATTTGCATATGTCTTTGGTCCATCAATATCGCACCCTTGCCTGGTCCAATTATGTCTAATGCCCATTCACTTCAGTTTAAAGTCTAAACAGGTCCAGAATTTAACCCAAGTCATTTTCTAACTTTTCTGTGATTTATGCACTTTGCCTCTCTGGTGTCACTCTACAATCTATCACCCCACAAAACAGAACTGAATTTTTAGAATTGACAATTACTGGGTGACTAGATTTGGCAAATCCAACGGTGAGTTCAAGCCAAGCCATCCGAGATCTAAAAATTTTGTGGTTTTCGACATGTACTATTACGGCAATTTGTATTATTTCGCATTTAAAAAATTATTTTTCTGCTGAGTATTCTTCCTTAAAAGAATTTCGTCCCGAAATTCCTAGTCACGCACAATAATAATCTCATGCACATGCAATAATCATTTAATATCAATGACTGAAACATGTCTTCTTCCTGAACAAGAAGGGATGTTGGTAATGTATAATTCTCTGCTCCCATGTTATTCCCTTTATTCCACTATGTCACACAACACTCCCAATTTAGTCTCATTCCATTTCTAAACCTGATCCAACTATCCACGACATAATGCACAAGTCCTCCAAGATCTGATCTGATTTAATCACAGCCTTCCAATCCATCGCATGAGTCAGATTCAGGTGTACTTCCCGGTACGGAGACATGGAATACAACATACATTCGAGGTTCATGGGGTAAGGCAATCAAGAGGAAACCAGATCTACTCATCAGAGCACTGAGAAGGTTCAAGACACTGGCGATAGCTTTCCTCGCTTATTTGTCCCCACCACTCCTCTAGAGTACCACCCTTCAGCAAGATAAGATCACCACCTCAAACTCTAAAGGTCGCCTTTCCGTTTGTAACCCCTTGCTTGCTCGAATGTGAGAAGATGTTTCCATATCAGTTCCAATTTTCGAGGTGTCTTTAATCAACTCGACCCGTGGTGGCTCTCTCTCCCACCTTTGTCTAACAAACTGGAGATCGAAGGCGGGCTCCACAGCAATGCCTCATGTAGGTCATCCGATGCTCTCGCTGATAATCCACATTGAAGGCGAATTCCACCTATGGGTAAAGGTTCTTCCCAGCTACTCTTAAGATCCACAAGACAGATGCCCAGTACAACCTCTAATGTCTAGATGGCCTCTCTGCTGGTCCGTCCGTCTGGGAGGTATTATGCTCATCATCATCCAACCCCGCAGCCTTGAAAACTCTCCAAAAATGAGCCAGAACCCGATCCTCGATCCATACTATGATATCAAATTCCACAACCGACGACCTCCGTGATATTAACCCACACCTTCAAAGGTGAAGGTCATCCCATAACCAAAAAGTGTCGATTAGTGAGCCTGCGCTTCACTGTTATCATCCACAACGCCATGCTCACACGTCCGTGGTGTGATCAACCATCGAGCGGCTCCCATCTCCACCGCCACCTCCAATGGTTGAGTGTCCGGTCACTCCGAAGGTTTTTTTCTGCCGACACGGAGACATCGTTGAATGAAGTCTCCTACATGTTTCTTCATCCCACTCTAAGAATATTCGCACGACCAAGACACTGTGGTCACTGGATGGCACAAGAAATGAGAGCAATAACTCCTCATGATCTCCTATCTCATCTTCTTGATCGGGAACCACAACCCGCCCCTATACCGAAGACTACCATCTCAATGCATGGTCCACTTTGTCACCCGTACCTAATCGTGACCATCCCCTGACTTGGCACATTCTCTACGTCCGCCTAGTTCCGAATCAGACATATTCGCGTTGATTTCATGGCTTTGGTAAGTTGGGTGATGAATAAGGTGAGCACTTGTGTGAAATGGAGGAGAAAATGTGCTTCTCCGAATGTTTGCGTCGGTCGACGGTACAATTCAAGTGCGATTCTTCCGTTGAATAAAGCTACTTAATGTCATGAAAAAGATGCAGAACATTCTGCCAAATGTTTTTTGAGCTAGTATACATTAATAGATGGATATTTCAAAGTTATCACAAGGAATGCCGTCTTTGACTGCCAGAAGGAAATGAAGTTTAGATCGAGGAGAACAATTTCATAATTGATTTTTGGCTGAATAACTTTAAGAAGTGAAGGCTGAGGAAGCTAACGAAGTACTAAAGGCTATAGAAGTCAAGGGGCTGGTACCTGATCGTGTTAACTACACTTCTATGATGGATGATTCTTCAAAGGGAAAGGAGTTGGATGCTTGACATGGCCCAAGAAAATGACAATAAGAAGAGTTCGCTTTGATATCATTGCATATAATGTATTAATAATTAGTCCACATGTGGAAATATGAATCAGAATAATTTATATCGAATGAGTGGCTGGTCTGTGATTTCATGGCCTGGAACACCATGATCAATGTGGAGACTCAGAAAGAGGGAAACTTGGAGAATGCTTTAAAGCCATGGAAATAGATTGAGAGCTACTGGTTGTTACCTTATTTAATCACTGAGTTACCTAGAAAGTAAAGCACAGGCAAATGTATGGATTAGAAACAATGGATGTGTTAAGATATGTTGGTTTTCTGAGCCACCACTCCAACCATCACGTTCGTCTTATGCATCCTCAAAGAGAGTAGACGATGTGATTTGCATATTCATAATCGACTTGCAGAGCCAGCTTGAACTCAATCAATAACTTATAACACTTTATTAGTACCTTGTGTAGGTTAGGAATGGTCAAGAGCTTACTTAGTGTTCAAAGATGATGTGGAAAAGGCATTTCACCATACATACATTAACGCCTTATACAAGTGATAATGTGATGCAAGGTCAGACCGTGATGGATGATCCAGTTTAGGTGTTTCAAAATATGGGTTTGGGTTTTTTTGGCCAAAACAGTTTTATAGACGAATTTTGAGATTTCTGTAAGTTAAGAAAGGTGAATTTATGGTATATAAGGGAAAAGTGGGTAGCTTAGGAAGGTTTGAGAGGTACTGAAATAAGATTTGTAAGTTTAACAGGTTGAAAATTTGGTTATGGAAATTTTATAGAAAATATGAGATGGTGGAGTGAGAGTAGAGTTGTACAAGAGTTAGGTTACTAACGGTTACCGAAAGATCCACACAGATAGACAGATGGAGCACAAACGCCACCAATCTATGGACGGGTCGATTGGATAAGCCGGACAAAGACTTCAAGCACCGCAATCCACCTAGGTATGAGAAGCCACGAACTCGTCCTCAAGGGAATCCACCTAAGAGATAAGAGAACAAGAGAGAACTTTAAAAGAGTAAATCAAAATATTACAAACTTAACCGATTTTCAAAGACTACATTGTGGGGATATATACCATACTTTCAAATCAAAAAAGCACCTTCTAGTCTAGAAAAGAAACTTTCAAAATATAAAGCATTCCAAAGAACCTTTCTAAAATAAATATTTAAATCTTCCTAAAATAAATAAAGCAAACTTTCTAAATTAAATAAAGCAAACTTTCTAAGATAAATAAAGCAAACTAAAATAACAGCTAAACTTCTAAAATAAATATGGCAGCTCCACATCAGGTTTCAACTGTTCCACCACTTGTTTTTGCCTCCTCATGGCCCAAATATAATCAAAAAGGAGTTTTTACATGTATTCACGTGCCCTTGACCTCCCCAATCCAACTCATCAGGGCTGAATTCCCCAATGTTTGTGTACTACAAGATGCTCCCGCATCAAACCCCTATAGTTGGGAAAAGACTGTCTCTCAAGTCTTCACCAGCAGATAAGGTTCCAAATCCTCAACCTTGGAATGTAAAAGATATTGCGCTCACCTGATACAACACCAGAAGATCTTTTATGATCTTCTAATACCTGAAGAACCATCTATTCGCGCACAACTTCGAACACCTCCTTTTTTTTTTTTTGATAAGTAGCTCCCTTTTTATCTATGTGAACAATCCATCCTCCTGATCAAATACCGACATAACCTCATATGTTTGAGTTTGTATTGTCTCACTTTGCCCTTTGTTGAATCTTGCTTCAAAGGAATAAAATGCACAAGTTTGGCAATCTCAAAACACATAATCTAAGATCCATCTTTTCATGCACTCAACATAATGGGAACCACATAGGAAGTTTCACCTCTTGAACAAGCCTTTATCAAGAAAAATTCATCAACTTGTGTTTTAAACTCTTCATGCTCCTAGGGCTCTTCATAGAGGCTAGCTTATTAGGAAAAACCAAACTGTATGATGGCTCTCATTTGATGCTGAATACCCTCATAGGTAAAGACTGTGTGGTAGCTTCAGCATTACATTACCAAATTCTATGGAACATTTTGTTTTCAGAGAATTCCTTTCACTTTCATTTCTTCAACAACCAAAGTCACAGATTCAAACATCTTTGATTTCAAACAAATTTGACGTGAGTGAACTCTTCCTCATCTTCTTGGATATGGTTAGATTCACCACTTCTTCAACATCCAACTTATATTCGACAAAGAAGGATTGGCCTTCGTCTTCTCTGATGTTGATCGATCACTGGTTCATCTCTTCCATTTCATCTTCCAATTAAGGCAATCTCTTTTCGTTAGGACATTCAGAACTAATTATGCCCCAACCTCTGGCACTTAAACACGCTCTTGACTTAGAAGCTAATCTGTAGGCCAATTTACTGAGTGTGGGTAGTTTTCCACTAATTAGATTCCAAGAATTAGAACCTCAACAAACTTTCATTAAAACACACTCTTAGCTGTGAGAGTCATAATTTTTTAATCAACTTTCAAAGCATGTCATCACACCAGATCATTATATGGTTGCAAAAATAAATTTATAATAATAATTCTAAACCAAAGAATATGTAATATGGCACATTTCGCCTGTAAGGTCTCCCTTTGAAAATCAGTTTACTAAACTTAAAGAATTACTCCCATGACTCAATCTGTTATTGAAACTAATTATATGGTATGTCTTCTATGAGGAGCGTATGTACTTCCTTAGTTCTTTCTTCATCTTTCCCGTTTGAATCTTCTTTTACCATCTCTTCACGTTGTCTCTCCATGTTTTTCCACCAACAAAGACGCACATTTGGGGAAGCACTAACTCACTGACGTTTGTAGAACTTAATATCGTGATAGATGCCCATGATAAGCCAACTAAAAATTCATCGTGATCCATCCTTCCATCGACTCGAATGTTAAATTTACTAACCCAAAGCTTCATCATAGTTACCATGCCTCTTATAAGAGACCTTCGCCCCGCATAGGTAGCAATCACACTCATGATAACACACTTCCGCATACACATACTTAGCTTTCTTGTGCCCTTCAAGAAATGTCTGCTGACGCATTGCAAAGTTTTTTCATGGCAAAATCATATTTTTCCTTCTCTAAAGAGTGAACAAATCAGATCTAGAGATTCATCTCAGCAACACACACCGTTTAGTTTATGATCGCCCATCAACTATTGAGCTCGAAAGACTTACTTTTGATGCAAGGGGACCGTGATGATGATCCAGAAGTTTAGGTAAGTCAAAATATGGGTTTTGGGGTAGTTTTCAGGCCAAAATAGGTTATGACTAATTCGGAGATTTTCTTGCCAAGAAAGGTGAATTTATAGCATATAAGGGAAAAGGGTATTTTAGGAAGGTTTTAGTAGTATGGAACAAGATTTGGTTTTGGGTTGAGGTTGAAAATTTTGTTATGGAAATTCTTAGAGAAAAGGTAGATGGTGAGGAGAGTGTAGCTCAGACAAGAGTAGTTACTTATCGGGTTACCAAAGATCCAACACAAGATAGATGATGGTTTGAAAACAACAACTGAACAAGAACTGTTGATTGATGTTTGACAAAGACTTCGCCACCAAGAACCCCACCTAGGTATGAGAAGCTTCGCTTGAACTCATCTCGTGGAAAACCCACCCAAGATATAAGATATAAGAGATAACTCTTAAAAATAGTAAACCAAAATATTATTAAACTTGAACTGGATTTTAAAAGACTACATTAGGGGGTATATAAATTTTATACTTTCAAACCAAAAAGCAACTTCTACTTTAACTAGAAAGATACTTTCTAAACTACAAAAACTGAACTTCACTTAACTGCAGTTAAACCCTAAATTACAAAACAACTCCTAAAAGAAAACTTCTAAAATAAATGTCAAATTTAAAATAAATAAAGCAAACTTTCAAGATAAACAAAGCAAACTTCTTAAAATAAATAAAGCTAAACTCTCTAAATAAATACAGCTCCACATCATGCTTATTCAAGTCTCGACCACTGCTACTTCCAAGGCCCAAATGAGGTCCAAAAAGGAGCTTTCACATGTATTCAAGGCCTTGACCTCCCAAATCCAATTCTTCAATAATTAGGCCTAGAATTCCTAATGTTTGGTGTGTTTACAAATGCTCCCGCATCATAATGCCTGAAGGTCATTTAAAGAATGCCTGCAACCTTATAATGTGTTTATCGCTTATTTTTCCAAGGGGTAATATATAGATGCCAGAACTCGCGAGATGCAAGGTGAGAGAGGATACTCAAATAAATTCTTTCTAATTTGTACATTCTTTATCTGTGGTTTGTGTCAGATCTACCCAAGCAAGCCAGGGCTGAGCGTCATTAAACGTCATACCAGGCTGAAGCAAAAAGATTATTTGAAGAGATGAATGAGAAGGGTTTATATCATGTGAAAATACCTTTGAAACATTATTTGGCTTCGCCTTTGCAAAACCAGGAAAGAAGGTTGATGCTCAGAGATTTCAATAAACTGTATAGAAAAGGGTTAAATGATAAAAGGGTGAAAACAAGGTAGACAAAGACTAGTGCTATGGGAAAGCAAGCCTGTTTGTGTTGGAATGATATAAAAGTGTTTTGTTCTCATATTCCATGCAAACCTGTCCCTAAAAGATAAACCTCAGGCATGACTCCACGACTGATCTCTCCATAATCTGAGCTTAGGATCTCAATTGGTGCAATACCTGAATAAGTGATTTAGATCCCCGCCTCCTACTTCCCGGCAGTTACAAAAGGTTTGTTCATTTGACCCCGATATCTCTCCTCTGTCTGTCACAGTTTATCTGAGATCACCCACATCAGAATTATTGCTCTTGGGTAGTCTTCTAATCTCCAGGATGAGTTATCCATAATCCATTGACGGAATGAATTGATTGTTGTTATCACTGCACAGTTTGCTGGATTCTTCATTGTCTCTAACCAGAACTGGAGCAGGCAGTATATATATATATATATATATATATATATATTACTGATTGAATCAATCAGACTGAACTAAACACTTATATCATTAACTGTACCAACCTGATTTTGAAATATCAGGTTTGGTTTGGCCTTGTTGGTTGATCTTCAGGTTGGGTTGTTCCAACAAATAGTTCAAGAGTATATCTGAGCTTGAGCTGACCATCAATCAAATCCAATCAATCGAGTTGCACCTTATTGGTCACTAAACTATTTGATTTAATTTCTATGTTTAGAAACTAGAAAATATAGAGAGCATGGTTGAAATGTCGTTACTTTCCTGTATAACATGTATGATTTATAAGCAAAACAAGAATGATATGAATTGACGGTGACATTCCTGTTTAACGTTCTCATTCTTCTTTTTAGGGTGTGTAACTAATCTGAAGGTCCCATTTCCAACTGCCTATATGTTGCCTGGGTGAGTTCCAACTTCCAACAAATATATTGTTGGCTCTTCCATGAATGCTGAGATCCATTAATGAATTGATGTACCGTCATCTAAAGAAGCAGCAAAACAAATTATTTCCTGTCTGTTTATTCATACTCTTTTCCTGTGTGCTGATGGTCTTTAGCTTATACTTTAGTTTTTGAGAGGGTGTCAGTGCAATATTATGGTAACATGGTCTGATTTAAAAAATTTATACATAGTATTAAAAACAATTATTTTTTTAAATCTATTCTTTATTTTCTCCTTTTCTTATTATCCTTATTTTCTTATTTGTACTTTCAAAAAATTTCTGCAACCAAACATAGCCTAAAAATTTTAATTTGCTTAAAATTGCAGGACTTAAAAGAAAAAGAGGGGCGAATTTAAAAGACAAGTAACTCCAAGAACATTTTAAATTCTCTCCGTAGTAATTTCACTCTTTCCTCACTTTTAAATTTTGCTCTACATATCACTTATTTCATTATTCTGCAGCTTTCTTTCTGCTTTATCATCCTGGTACATTTGAGTTGAATGTGGCTCTCACCTTCAATATGGTCTTCAAATGCATATAAAGATGGCATTCTCCATTTGTCGGCTATAAGACAGAGTGATTCAAAGTTTGAACGGAATGATTCAGAGTTTGACAGAATGCTTTCTTTTGAGATTTTGGGGTGCTGAAAGTATATATTATGGATGTATATCATGAACTCATTCAGTATGGTAAAGATTTGTTAGCTAGATTGCAAAATGCCATTGCATGATACCATGGTTTGCAAGTCATTGTGATCGTGGGATTTTATCGACTTTATTATACATACTACTTATAAACCAAATAAATTAAATAAATTGGTTGAACCAACTTGAAATAATGAGTAATCTATACCTCTATCGATTCACTCATGATAACATCGTCGCAAGGAGTACCAAAAATGATTAAGCAGTTATTTTTTAAATCTTAATTTCCTGGCTATTTAAAAAATAAATGGAGGAACCCCAATTTTAAACCAAATCAAAATCCATTTGTTAACTCAACAATTTCAAGATTTATATAACCATGGTTGATCGAATTGTATGAACAAAGTTGTTGTTTTTACATTTAACTAATTGTATAATATTCACACTCCCAGCTTTTTTTTGCTTTAAGATGATTCTACCAAGAGGCCTGGGTTAATCATGCAAATTAGTCAAGGCCTCTATCCTGCACTTAAATCTAATCCAGCGTGACTCAGGTATTTAAATTATAGACTCCAAATGCAATTTATCAGACCTAATTAATAAAATATTAAAAAACAGAATAAAATTTCAACTGATAAATAGAATATATGAGTGTTGCTACCATTTATTTTAGGTTAATCTTATGCTATGATCTCACATTTTCTATATGTGTCTTATCATTAATCGAAGTCGAAAGCACAGCAATGTCTTTAAAAAAAAGTTGTTAATGTTTCACCTTTGTTGTAAATCAAGAATAGAGAGAGATATGAAGAGACAAAGAGAGAATCTGTGAGGAATTCTGACGATTTGCTCTATGTTGATTGTACTCATTTATAGGTTATATAGAAGCCAAAAAGCCTTTGCTTAGCTAAATGATACATTAATAGTGTAGTATACAAGTTTCTACATAAATGAATGACATTAGAATTAAAAAGGCTATGTTATGGTCATTCAAATCCAATATTTATACAATATTTATAAATATTCTTAATGACCATCACAAGATTATTAGTATCGCCTGCCAAAACCTTTGCCAAGAAAAACCCAATGGATAAAAAACCCGACGGCTAAAAGAGTACAAGATAATTAACATTCTGACAATGCTCCCGATAGTGACATGATACTTCATTCGAGAGATCTTTTTCACAAGATACTGTCTCGACAAAGCACAGTTTTCGAACGCTGCAAGAAAGGCTTGAAATAAATCCATAGATTATCATCGACTCATCTGTCAACAGATTCACCACTACTTTGAAGTTCATGAGTATAGAAGAATTTTGGTAAGTAAAGATGCTTAGTTCGATCAATTTAATATATCCTCCTTGATTTCATGCAGAATACATGCAAGATATCTTCATAGTAATAATCGTTGGTTCATTCCAATAGAAGATAATCCACATGATTCTCCGATGTGCTGATTCGATTTGATCTGCTCTAAACACATTCTCGGGCCAGCTTCATGCATGGAAAAGTATTTCGAATGATTGAGGAGGTGGCCACCATATTTGTTTTGATCTTCTGATTCCTATTTATGCGCATCGGCGCGCAAATATATAACTCGGCCCAGATCTGTTTCTCGCGAGGTCCTAAAGATAGCCCTTGAGATCTGCATAACCAAACAATTGTAGTCTCAATGTTCAGACAAGAATCCATGTCATACTCCACTAGAGATATCTTAATACATGTTTAATTCCATTCCAATGCCTTTTAGTTGGAGGTAAACCGTATCTTGCTAGTAAATTAATCGAAAAGCAATGTCCTGGTCGAGTATAATTTTCAAGATACATTAGTGCCCCAATTTACTAAGATATGGTACTTCGTGACCAAGTAATTTTCATTTTCTTCTTTAGGCCTGAACGGATTTTAGTCACTCATGAGTTCCAACAACCATGGGGAACTAAGGGATGTGATTTATCCATATAAAAGTGCTTCAGACTTTTTTCTCAGATATGTTGATTGATGGATTAATACACCATTCAACAATACTGATCCGCAGTTTCGAGACAAGATTTTGTTTCCCAAGATTTTTTCATTTCAAATTCTTCTTAAGTAGTCAACTGCTTTGATGAGCTTTTTAGAGGTCCCAATTAAAATCTGTGTCCATCTCATATGGGTCGCACACTGCAAATTAGTTGCTACTTTCGATAAAAACGATGGACAAATCAATTATCTATACATATCCTTGAGTAAATAATGGCTTAAACGACATAACACATTCGACTGCACTGTTTTAATCCATATAAAGATCAGCCAGAATCCTTGATTGAATATATGCTTGTGTGAATTCATTACTCGTGCAATTTGAATCCTTCGTGGATTTTCATATACACTTTAGCAGGCATCTAGAGATCCATATGGTTTAGAATGGTGACTACATCCATCAGCCAGATATCAAGTCCTTCAGAGACCGAAGTAAATATATTAAATAAAGCAAATGAAGCAATCATTACGGGAGAATATACCTCCTCATAATCAATTCTGGGTGTCTTAAGAAACCTGGCCACAAGGCGTGCTTTATATCGCACTATTTTATTTTGCCTGTCGCTTCTTTAACAAAGACCCATCTATATCCAATAGGTTTTATGTCTTTAGGTGTTTGAACTACTGGTCCAAATACCTCTCGTTTAGCCAGGGACTTTAACTCTGTTTGAATTGCTTCTTTCCATTTTAACCAATCATTTCGAATGCCGATCCATCTATATTTTGTGGCTCTGATCTTCATCATTACTACATGTTCCAGATACTTGGAAAGTAGCGTTAATCACTTATAGTGTAGTATTGACCTGCATTTTTATCTTTATATAATTGATAGATTTCTTCATCATATGTAATCAGCAAACTCATGAGATAAACTGATCAATCACGCCGTAATTTATTAGTTCATTATTTATATTTGTCAACTTTTCATTTGTATGCTCTTCAGAGTCAGCCCTCTTCAGGAGTATTAAATTTAACATTTTTTTCTTTTTCTAGGAATTGTGTCTTTTGAGCCAAGAATTTAATGCTTAATCAGGGTTGTGCTCATTGCTGCTGCGAGAGCTTCATCTTTTTCCATTGAATTTCAATTGCATAGATATTTCGCAAATTCGTATATGTGATTTGTAACTTTGTTGAATCACAAATGTGAATTAGGTAACTATCAAGATCTTGTAAATGAATTATCTTGAACCCCAGTCTAGATTGTTTATGGAGGGTCACCCGGAGAGGCTCACCATAGGTGATATTAGATGAGACAAACCAACAACATAAATACTACATGGCGTTGAGGACCTAGTTTAGCCGATGGTGGGAGCAACAGTAATACAAACAAGACAACCAAAAACACGATGTGAAACAGTTAGTTGCAACTCAAACAAGTCGAATGGTGATAAATCCCGGGATTGTTTGTAGGTCGTAGGCGACTAATCCGCCACAAGATGAATAATAGCATGCCCCACGCCTGATGGGGGCGCATTTGGTTTTCAAAAGTAAAGGCTCATAGCAACAACCAGATTTTTAGTCAAAGATTCAGCCAACCCATTCTGAGTATGAACATGAGCAATCGGGTATCGGGAAGATCTATCTCTAATGGTTATGGCCAATTGTATGGTGCTGGATGAGAATTACCAAGATACCAAGATCAATTGTCTTGATAGGTGATCGTGAAATTGGGCCCTTAGTCGAACTATTTGAGCTAGTAATCTAGCAAACGAGACATTCGCAGAGAAGGAAATGGCATGAGACCATCGAGCCACGCATCAATTAAGACCATAAAATAGCTTAAAGTGGTCCACTGGAACAGGAATAGTGCCACAAAGCATCCCCTTGAATGCCAGAAATAGGGGAGTCTATAGTTGTCTTAGTAGCAGATGGTCTAACAATCAATTTAATAGAACAAAGTTAGCAGTACAATTGAAAACTATAGGATGTTAAAATTTGTCTCTGTCATAGTTTATCATTAGAGTCTCTGTGAACATATCGCCTGGTCATGGAGAATCCCGATGTCCGTTTCTGCTTCGTTTATAATATAAATGCTTTAGAGTCATTGAACTTTTGGTTTATTATAGTGCGATCCATAAATAGGCCTTATAGTTGCTCGATAGAAATTCCATATGAGCTAAAGAAGCCATTTGTTCCAAAAGATTTGCCGCCTTCCAAAATAAGAAGCAATATGCAATAATTACCATCATTTACAAGATAGTTTACCGTGATATCCATATTTCTGCTGTATCATCCTTGAAACTAAGTAAATTTCTAATACTTGTTAGAATAAAGGGCATTATTAATTGAACTAGTACATTATTAGAAGTAGTATTCATCAGAAGCCTTCCTAGCCTTTAATTAGGTCAACAGACTGAGATATTCGACATTAGACAGAAATTAATGTTAAGTTTGAAAAAATATTTCTATTCCGCAGAAAGATCGTGGGGTCAGGGCACAAATGGGTCGCATTATCCATCTCCGCAGATGATATAATTGATCGGTCAAAGAGAAATCCATGTATTTTCTAAAGAAAAGAAAATGTGATATAAAATCTAAAAAGTTTCATTAGAAATAACATAAGAAAAGTAATATAATAGCCTTATTTAACTTATGCAGGCAACATTGCCACCACCACCCAAAATAGCCTAGATTACTGGACCTCAAAGAAACGAATATTTAAAATTTAGTTAAAGGCACTGGTGATCTTCATCACTAGCACTTTGCATTACCTGCTACAGAATTTCTGGGAGAGACTGATGAGGGTTATTGCACCACAGTGCCATCAGTCAAAATTTGTCTCCAATTTGCTTGTTCTTCCTTGTCGGAGGCCCGATAAAGATCAACCAAATGTTTCACTCGACGACAAGTAATGTGGACCAATGACCTTTCATTCCACATCTATAGCATTCATCTATATTGCTTGTTATAAGTTCCTGGGTGTCTTTTCCATTTAATGTCTCGAATGAGCTAACTTCTGGTTGTTAGAGTTGTTTTCTTATTTTGAGATTGATTAAACTCCCTCGATCTCCATGAGTAAAACATCAATGACTGATTATTTACGCCACTAATTAACGCTTCATTTCTCGTTTCATAATGATATCCACGCCCTCGTCCATGTTTATGAATAGAAATTGATGTAGCATTGGCTTCAGGCAATGATACCGACCCAGTAGGACGAGATTGATGATTTTTTAATAACAGTTCGTTATTTTGCCAGCCTACTGCTGAGTGCATGCAATTAACTCGAATATCCGCAAAACGACTCGCCTCTATATTGTCACGTAGAGTACATAGAATGAAAGCAGTATAAAGTTTCTGGTATGTCCTTATCGTGATCTTTTCTCCACATAATTGCAACTGAGCTACCAAAAAGATTAGTCGAGTTGTAAACATCAGACTGACTTAAAATTCAGAATCTTAAATGAAGCCAATCATAATCAGTTTCTCGGGAAGTATTACTGGTCTTTGATGAAGGCCAGATCGCTCTTTCCAAATTATTCAGAGGATCAATGTGGATCTTTAACCAAGATATTCACTTTTCAAACTTGCATCAATATATATAATGAAAATTAAGGCCTTGGCGATCCCCGCTGATGCGACATTTCTTTGATAGTATTTCCAAATTATAGCATCCAAGTGATTTCAAAGATCCAGAACCCAAGATAAAGTCATCTTAATTCCAGAAATATCAGCATATAAAAGAATCAAAAGTCGCAATGTTAGACATTTCAAAGCAATTAATATATTAATAAAGCAAAAAAGAATATAAGAGAATTACAAGTTAAAATTTATTAATAAAGTAATTGAGCTCTCAAGTGTATGAATTTGAGATCAAAATTAGATCCACTGGGTCGAACTTCCTAAAAATTTGATTATTATTTTATTCAAAAGATAAAACTAGATTTGTATATAATCATCCTTCTAAAGTTTATAAAGAATAATATTATTATTATGTATATATATATATTCAAATAAAATATCGTAAAATGGCTTTTCATATATTATTATTATTATTATTATTTAAAGCTTCATTTTCTAGTCGTATATACACTTTTCTTGTCTTCAGTTTCGTGCTTGAATATATATATAAAATTTTTTTATTTTTTTATTTTTTTATTTTATCTTCTTCAAGCTCAGGCTTCAGTATTTCAGACAGCACACCTCTTTCTTTCTCCGCTTCAAATTTTCCGGTCATTTAGTTTTTTTTTTTGTCTCTGCTTCAGTTTGAATATTGTTTCAGCTACGATGAAATAATATTATAGTTTCATAAAGATTGGTCTATTATCAGACTATAAGTCAGATAATCTTAAAGATGGTTTCCAAGCTATCGCCAGAGTGGTTTCATCATAGCTGTGCCATGGGTAGAAGATTATCCAAAAATAAATAAATAAAGAAACAGCTAAAGAGAAATATAATCTTTCCGGTTTTCGCCTTTTATGTCTGAGTTTTCAAATGATAACGTGACAAATCAAAAGAATTAGAGAGATATGAAGACAAAGAGAGAATCTCAAGAGGAAATTCGATGATTTCTATTTCATGCCGATTAGGCCTATTTATTTATAGTGAGAAGGCCAAAGCCTTACATACGATACATTACGAGAATGTTTTCTATATAATGAATAATATCTGAATCAGTGTGTCATTATGGTCATTCAAACCAATATTTATACAAGATGAGAACAACCTTTTTTTTTTTTTTTTTCACGCTTCTATTATTATTTAGAATGGTATTTTAGAAGAAAATATTATTTTTTTTCTGAGAAAAAAAATTGAGAAAATGTTTATAAAAAATAGATATATTTTTGTTAAATAAAGAAAACAGGATTTGCTTTTGTAAACTGGGATCATTTAATTTATTTTAATAAAATAACCCTTTAGAAATCTCTAAGTGAAACTATTTTCAATTATAGTTAGAAATTGAATAATGAATTTGGATATTTATTCCTAATTTTTTCACACTTTTGATATTTACCCTTTACACTTTAAATGTTTAAAATTCTGATCTCTCGCGCTTATTAAAGAAAAATAAGTCCTTGTTTAATGGTTGTCAACCCTTCAGTTGTTTATCATTTATCTAGTCCTTCCAATTTAATCATTATGCGTGGCTTTTTATTTAAAATTAGATAGTACCAAAGACGATTTTTTTAAAATAATTTTTTAGTTAGATAAGATAATTATCTATTTAAAATTAATTTTCTGTTCACCTAAAATAATTTTTTATAACAATATTATGACACCCCATTTCCCAGTAACCTGGGCTGATCACTCGTTAACTGCGAAACCTGTTCATATCGCTGAAACCCATATATGAGCAAAAGACCACATTGGCCTATACATCATACTCTCAATTAAAATATATCCAACTGAGATATAATATCAAAGGTCAACATCACTTAATAGAAAACATATTAAATAGACTTAATACATGTTTTACAAAATATATATCAAAGCCACACCGATTTTTCTTAAAAGCGGCCTCTCTAGTGAGGCGCTGCCTTCCAATGACTCCCAGACCTCCAGCCATTCTTCCCCATTGCAGGGAGCACGCCTTAGTAAATTACTACATGTTACTCCCACCAGGCACATGGTCGCAACTGCTGCATCTCAAATTTAAGGATCCATTGAATATCTACATGTCTAATCCCATGTCTCGAGTCCTCACTAACTCCTCACACATGCCTAAGCCATGCAGAAAATTATTTCCAAACAAAATATTTGTTTTAATTGTGAGCAACCCTCCGAGGCAACATTTGGATATCCTCCGAGGTGAATTTGTCGGACAACTCCTCCAAACAATCTTGTTGTGGCCCTCCACGGAATTGTCGGGACAATTTTCCAAGACAATTCTTCGTCAGAATCCTTCCGATAAAACTATTATTTTTGTTTAGCCTTCATAGTAAGAATCATTTGGACACCCGATTTATTTGCCATATATGAAATTACTTGTTAATTCATATCCACTTTAATTTACTCACACATAATATTCTATATGGGTTCAACCTATGTTAACACATTAAATTATATGTATCAACATATCATTTTCCACACAACTATGCCATCCAATTCAAGCAAATTCATGGACATTTTGGTCCAATATGCAAGCCGAGACTGCTTACCGCCCCAAAATTGTGGACAACCTCATCAACCTCGCTCCACTTTGGAACCGAACCATGACCATTTCACCACAACACTCAAAACCACAATTTTAAATGTTATTCAAATATCAAGCAATAACACACAAATATGGCACACAATATATATATTCAAAATAGTGTTATTTTACACGCTAAACTCCGGGTTTCAGCCTGCTGAGAACAGTCAAGTTTTGCGCCCTAATTGGCATATTAATGACTTAGCATTGCTACTAATCATTTTTTGTGCAAGATTGTTGTATTTCATGGTTTTAGTTTCACTTAGAATCTAGCTCAATAAAGTCAAAAGATCATCAAAGCGTAGTCCTGAAGATGCGCATGTTGTTACAGGGTTGGTTTGCGATGGGGTTGATGTGATTGGAGTGAGATTTGACCACTAGATGGGTTGCAAGAGTTGATTGAACGACTAAACCCTAACCCTAATCTTCATTGGCTCTAATACCATGTGAAAGGATAGAAGAAAAGGTTCTGCTTTTTTTATTGAGTGAGGAATGAAATAGCCATAGTATGCACTTACATATTTATATACAAAAGGAAGATACTAAAAGAAACAGTATGAAGTACAAAAGGAAAGAAAATAATATAAAAGAAATATGAGGGTGTGGATATTTCAATCAATAGAATGAAGTCTACTTTTCTTAGTAACCTCTAGTCTTGGGTTAATATGCATTGTGTGGAGAGACCAAGGTCATTGATTGATTTTGGTTTTGATGGGCTGTGAATGAGCTATGTCTTGTGTGGTGGTTAGTTGCTTTCTTCTTACTTCCCCATTGAGGGCCCTTTAAATTCCTTGTTCTTTGGTGGTTTTGCATATTCTGGATGTTTATTCATAAAAAAATATAGCAAGAAAGGAAAAGTCAAACATAGGATGGTCTTATGAATATTCCTATGATAATTCTACACAGATCTATAATATAATTTTTTGTTTATTGAATATAGGTTGATTTATTTTTTTTTTATCTCAATGAGTGGATCACTCAAGCAGGTACTGACAACTCTCCGAGTGCTAAGGACACCCTCCTGTCCTTCTGTAACAGACTGGTGACTTCGGTGGGTCTGGCCACATATAAAGCTCTCTTATTATGGAGATTTGTCACGCTTCATGAAATCTGCGGCTTGTTTCATCTCGCGTAATACATGCTTCCTTCCACTGTCCAATTATGTTTGAGGAGCTTGCAGCATTCCTTGATTTGTGTTGTTGAATCCAGTCACTAATGTCAGATGGGACTTTATAGCTTTAGAAGAGAGTTTGTTTTTACTATGAGGTATCTGTGATGCCCTTGTCCCATGCTATCTGTAAACTATGTATTAGTGCCCAAACTTCTGCCTCTAACGCCGAACACGTACCGGTCTGATAGAACTTCACAGATCCAAATTTCCATGGCAGTCCCTTAATATCCTTAATAAGCCTCCTCCAGCAAGGCTCTTTCTTCCCTTATGCACCAATCTGCATTGAGTTTCGCCCAGTCTTGTTGTGGAGAGAATCCAGCCAACCCACTTGGTAGTTTGCCCTTCTGCCTTGCAAGTGACACTAGTTTGAGAATCATAGAGTTAGCTTTAATTCTTCACCACCAACACTTTACTCAGCATTTTGGCATCTTATTTAAAATATAGTCATTTCTGCCATTTCCAAATCCACAATAGGTACATAGAAAATTGGTCTCAAAGCTCCAACTGGTCACATATTCCATGCAAACCTGTCCCTAAAAGATAAACCTTGTGCATGACTCCAATGATCGAGGCCATAGGATCCTACTCATGCAATACCTTAGCTAAGTGATTTAGATCCTCTACTCACTCGGACAGCAGTTACAGAAGGGTTTCTGAGCTATTTCTCTCTGATATCTCTCTGTCTGTCATGAGTTTGTCATGGAGGATCACCCACATCAGAATTATTGCTCTTGGTACCTCTCACTTCCAGATTGTTGTCCATAATCCACATCAATGAGTTAAATTGTTGTTCATCATTGCCGCTTGATCATCATCTCTAACCAGAACTGGTTGTTAAGGTATATGATTAATCAATCTGACCAACCTGAACACTTAAATCATTGAACCAGCCAACTCTGATTTACACTGTGCCTAGCTTTGGCCTAGTTGGTTGATCGATCTTCAGGCTAGTTGGATCTCAAACACAATTATATATGGTCTGAGCTTGAGCTTGACAACAATCAGATCCACCCCAATGAAAAGCACCCCTATTTTTGGCTCAGCAACTATTGATTTTAATTTTCTGCTTCAGAAACCAGTCATTTAGAAATATATTGAAAACAGTTGTTGCCTTTGCTGTATAACACGTAAGGATTGTGTTGAAAATTGTGAATGATATGAATCAAGGGACATGCCTGCTGCAGAACGCTCTTCTTCTTTTTTAGGGTGTGTAACTAACTAAGCAGTCCCATTTCCAACAAATATGTTGCTGGGTCTTCCATGAATGCTGGATGATGATCATTCATGAATTGATGAACCATCATCATCTTAAAGAAAGGGAAAGCAACTGGATGACGTGAAATAGGACAGCAAATCGTACCTAGGGGGTCCTCTTTTAAAGAAAGGGAAAGCAAATTCTGACTATTCAATAATTTAAAGAAAGAGAAACCTCTTTAATGAAAAGTGGGCACAACTCATTATGTAAATGCCCACTTCAACTGCTGATCAGGCCGCTGTCCGTAAAGTTTCTATGTTAGGTCATTTTCGTGTTTGTCTTGGCACCGACATACCATTTTCTACTGTGGACACCGAGTTACTCACCACCACCTCGATACGTCCCTTCACTAAGACCCATTCATTCCAGATTTTTGTTAAACATGATGATTGATATATTATCATAACCTTGTAGACCGGACACATCTCTCAACGATAATTACATACCTGACTATTGGCAATAGTCCAAAGAATTTAATTACAGCTCTGGCTATAAAACATAAAAGTTAGAACCAGTTTGTTCCCCAAGCACTTTTTACAAAAAGACGTATCAAGGAAACATTTATGCTGCCTTCTTCAATCACGGTCCGGCTTCCAAGTGTTGTCCGTTGGTATCAACCCATATTCTATGGGTGGTTGTCCATGTGGTGAGCCATGTCCAACAAGGAATACCCTCCCAAGGGCTACTCCCACCATGCAAAGGTGCAATCTTCACTCAACATTTAACATTCTGAACAAGAACATGCCAACCAGAACTGCATGCTTGCCATGAATGAAATGTGACTCACTATGTTATGCTGTAGTCCCCACCAACTCCTCACACAACGCCAAGCTTCATGTGTGAAAAACCACATCTCGGGACACATCCAATGATTATTTTCAAAAACAAATTTCATTTGCTTATGTTCAAAAGCTTTTTTGGATGATACATCACAATGATCATTTTATATTCAAACCATGCTTTTAAGGGTATGGATTTTGTGTCACAATCGCTGGCTCCACAAACCCGCACACTTTTCAAGATAATCTAAGAGTATTCGCTTCGACTACAATTTCAAGGGCTTTTCACCCGAGAAAGGATCAATTACTTCTTGCTAATAGCCGGCACATATTTTCTTTACCATTTTATTCAACCCATGTAATTGACGTTGTCCCATTTACCGAGCTCCACTCAATCAAAACACCGTAATACAAAGGTCGACACCAACCATAGACTTCACATTCATTTAATGCAATGTCCCTGCATATGCAATGCAAGATGCCATTACATGTTATATCGCGTCACATAGTGGCTCATGATCGTTAAGATGACAATTCACTACTTTATTGTCACCAGCGTGCATCATGGACAATTATATCTATATGCATGGTACTTCCAATAATATCTTCAGACATTCATAATATTATACATGCAGCATACATCAATATTCACATTTAACATGTCATTCTATGATCAAGCACGATACACTAATAGCAAGCCATGTAATGGCCATTACACACAATAATTCATCACTGTCAACATGTTGAGCACACACATTGACATCCAAACATGTCACTCTTAGTCACAATGATACACTTAAACAAGTCACACAATGGCCTCGAAGCAAGCCAAACAGTCAACTAGGCCACGAAACCGACCCAAATAAAAGATATAAACAAGCCTTAAGAAGGAGTGCAGACGCCAAATGAGTCACTCCGCCAGCGGAGGTTCGCCTAATAGCACGCCCACCCTTAAAGCATGCCCACAGTCTTCCTCCACGTCTCCTAGGTTCGCTCAGCAAGCATGCCCATGCCTGGGGCGGACTCTACGCTTATGGCGAGCCTTGCCTGTGCATAGTAACCATCTTCCGTGGGTAGACTTACACCTTCTCCTAGGCTAAGAAACATTGTGTAGAACCCAAAAATTCAGTTTTTCTTCGCCAAACAGGCCCTTAACTGAAAAACCCTATTTTCCAGGCCCAAAGATGGAAAGTAA
This sequence comes from Tetrastigma voinierianum, assembly GCA_016808115.1. Taxonomy (NCBI): domain Eukaryota; kingdom Viridiplantae; phylum Streptophyta; class Magnoliopsida; order Vitales; family Vitaceae; genus Tetrastigma; species Tetrastigma voinierianum. The sequence goes on along the minus strand of JAEQBH010005579.1, from coordinate 146,715 downwards.
GCCAAGGTTGGAAGAATCCCTTACCTCTAAGCGCGTGATACATGGGTAGGAAGCCTCCAAACTACAACTTCGATTTTTTGAAATCTCCTTCTGGATCTTTGACGAATCCCTTTTTCAAAAATCCACGCAGAGCCCTCGTCAGTCATTAACTTTTGTCTTCACTCTATGAAAAACCGACCAACTGAATCCTCAGATCGGGAGCCTCGCCTCCTTCTCTTCTTACCTATCAAAACCAGGAAATGGGCTATTTTTTCCCTAATCCTCTTGTCCCAACTGCTTTTAAGTTGATGTGGCTCCACGCTGCCACACGTGTTCATCGATGAGCTTAAAAGTCATCCATTTTCACCATTTTTCTCGATTGATTTTATCTAAAAGACTGATGATGTAAGTGTAGTCATGGAAAACCCACCAACTTGCTATGCAGCAGGGAATTCAAGAGAAAGAGGAATTTTGCAAGATAGCTGGTTTTACAGGAGGAGCATTACCGATATAACTGGTCATTACGCAAATAGTGAGAGGCACACGAGGATTAGCGACTCGATGTCGTGAAGCCTCGATACAATGAAAATTCATATCAAGGTCGCGACGACAAAACTCCAGTTGCAATAGAAGAGTAATTAGCGAAAACCACTGTGGGCGTTTACTAAACCCAAGTCAAAAACAGAATTGATGTGAAGTTAGGGAAGATATTTAGGTCGCTACATCACTTTGCAGGTCGCGATGCACTGGTGAACCCAGAGTAGCGGACAAAGTTGTTTATACCCACAGTCGCTGACATAAGATTTACAATTGACTGAACATTGATGTCGCAACATCTGAAGAGGTCATGATATCATCATCGATCGGGTTGTCACGGCGATCATCGCAGGTCACATCGCAGACACGCAACAAGAGTCGGTATCGGCCAGCAGTTTCGCACGTTATATGAGCAGGTCATAACTTTAATGGTCTGATGATCGCCAGTACTAGAAAGGAGGTTTACGCATCATTAAACGATCTAAACAACGTAATGGCGAGAAGAAAAACGCGTCGGGGCTGAGTATCAAGACGCATCCGCAGCACCTGAAGGTCGGTATTATCACCGCTTGTCACATCGCCACAAAGCGGTAGAGGGTCATGGCTACCGCGAGGTCGCGACATCCGCCAGCATACCAAAAGGTCATGATATCATGTTAGTTATGGTCGCGCGATTCAAAATACAAAGAGTTAAGGTCGCGATAACAAGAAGCGGCCGCGACATCGGGTTAGAAAAGGCCAAAACGCAATATCGCTTAAGTGGTCGCGACATCAATGTGAATAACTATGTCGCGAGGCCATTCAAAGAGTCAAGATCAGACACAAGTAACGTAAGGCTCGACAACAACTCCATGAGATAATGACGACACGCCACGACCAAACAAAGCCTCACATAACCTAAGACAACAGAGGTCGCTATTAAAGAATCGATGTCGACATCAACAACCAAATGGGCCAGTTAACTGAAGTCCAAAAAGAGGCATCAAATTAGGCCCAACTTAGAACTTATAAATACACAGCCAGCGCGTGAAGAACGCAATTTTTGGCGATCAAAAGAGAACTGCAGTCAAGGTCGGGATGGAAGTTTCTCTTTGTTTTCATATTTGGTTTAATATTTGCATTGTCTTTTCTTGAATTTCTCGATCTCGATTAGCTTTAAAGTTGAAGGAAATGTATTTCTACTCTTAATTACTCAATTGATAAACAATTCAGACAAATTTTTGAATTCGAACTTCCAGCTTCCATTTTGCTGGTTTACTCGACGCCAGTTCATCAGCCGTGTAATCACTCAGACGAACCCGCCCGTCGATTATACTCTATTGTTAGAATTTATCTTTATGCAGAAATTCATATTTAAGATGCTTCGAACTTCGCCAGGAATCTACTTGGTCGTCTGTATTTTCCGTAATTGATCCCAATATCAGTGTTCATACCCATAACCCGGATTGTTTCAAGCTCGATTTAAGATGCCTCCGAGTGACAGCGAAGGCATTCCTGAGAGTGATGAACAATTTCTGAAAGGTATGCTAACCTGATATTGAAGATCTAATGTGCTCAGATAAACATAAATCGCCTTCCACTGAGAACAGACGAGTTGAACATTTATTCACTTTAAACATGCAGGTCATCTTATTCTAATAGTGAAATTCAATCCATGTTAAAAGGATCTAACTGATGAAAGATGAGTTATTCCACTTTGAGGAGAACCAGTATAGTAAACCTATGCAATGACTAAACGGCTGTTATGTTTAGTCCATGTCAGGGGCGTTAAAGCATCAGGTTAAAAATACCAATATATAAACTAGATTAAAAGTAGTTATCTAACACTCGTCTTCTAGAAACAGTGGTGATTGATAATGAACGGTGGGGTTTGGAGATCCAGCTAAATATCATAGCTCCTGACTAGTTTTAAACTTATTCATTAAGCAAACATACAAAGGTAACCGCAGAATTGATGTTTCATGCAATAGCTGTATTTTCAATGCTCCCGAAAAGATAACACCTAATTTGTAATTTTATCATTTAAAGATTAATTCATTTGTTATTAATTCAATTTTTTAGTTTTCATTATTTTAAGGTTTTCAAAGCCGATTCCAATTGTCTATCAACAATAGTATGTAGCTCGAGTAGTCGTGGTAGTTGATCAAAATTATCGTAGACTTTTATTCAGATCTAATAAATCCACTCTTATTAAGCCTGTTCGACCTGTGCACTTGCATAATCATGGATCAAATATTGAAAAGAAATGTATCTATTCTCTAAAACCATTTTACATCATATGTCAGCAAGGAAATATAACAAACAAGTTTCCATGGCATTATTGTCGATTAGATAATAGTCCATAATAATTTATGAAATTTGAGTCGATGTTTTGATTCATCACACTTACACACTGATGATCCACAGCTGAACAAGTTTTTGGCATCATGGCCGGGATTAGACAATAGTCCTTTGGTAATAGTGGTCATGAATTTGCATATGTCTTTCGTCCATCAACAGTTTTGCCGTCATTCCTGACAAGGCAATAGTCCTTTGGTAATAGTGTCATGAATTTTGCATATGTCTTTGGTCCATCAACACTCACCCTTTGCCTGGTCCACTATGGTCCGGTTACCATTCCGCCTCGCTCAAGTCTAAATTATGGTCCTGCGAATTTAACCCAAGTCATTTTCTAACTTTCAGAGATTTAAGCAATCTTGTCTCCGAAGTCACTCGACACCATCACCCTGAACGAGAATCCATTTCTAGAATCTGTTTAAATTTACTCGGGTGACTAGATTTGGCAAGACAACCAACTAAGTGAGTTCCGTTTCACATCCGGGAGATCTAAAAATTTTCGTTTTGACATGCATTTATTACGGTACTTATTATTTTGTCATTTTTAAAAAATTAGATTTTTCTGGGTTTTTTACATCTCTTCCTGAAAAGTAATTTCGCTCCAAATTCCTGGGCCATCATCACACACAATAATCTCATGCACATGCAACAATCATTTAATATCAATGACTAAAACATATCCTCTGAACAAGAAGGATGGTTGGCATGTATGGTGTCTCGCTCCCATGTCGCTTCCTTTTATTCCACGGTGCCGCCAATAACACCTTCACTAGCCTCACGGTCTTATTTCAGAAACCCGATCCCGACCATCCACTGATACACAGTCTCCCTCCCCAAGGTTCCATCTCGTATCAACTACAAGCTCTCCCTAATCCACCACATGAGTCAGATCCGGGGGGTACTTCCTGAGCATGGAGACATGAATACAACATGTACACCAATGTTTAGCGGCAAGGCCAACCTAGCATGCAACCGTACCCCACCATCTAGAGTACCCAGAAGGCCCAATATACCTCGGCTGATACTTCGCTGTCGAACCTGACCACTCCTCCTTAGGCATCGCCGCACATACGACCACCCACCTCAAACTCTGCAGCACGCCTCCGCCGGTGTAACCTTTGTTGCCCAGCCTGCAAAAGATGCTTTCCATATCAATTCACCTTCTCGTAGGTGTCTTAATGAACTCGACCCAGGTTCTCGTTTCTCCACCTCCATTCCAACAAACTGAGATCACGGCCTCCCAGACATGCCTTGATGTGGTGTCATCTCGTATGCTCATTGATAACTATTATTGTGTAATTCCACCTCAAGGAAAATGTTCTTCCCACACCTTTAAGATCCGGGAACATGAAGCGTTCCAGCATGTCCTCTGTCATCGATGGTCTTCTGACTCAACTCATCTATCCGGGATGAAAGATGCCTACTCATCAACCGCGCCCCTGTAGAGTCTGCTGAAACCTCCAAAAATGAGTCAGAAACCTGGGATCTCAACCATAATGAAGGATGGCTATGTTCCACAGGTCCTGTCGTCTCCCATATATACAACCTACACCTTCCGTGAAGGTCAGTCCCCGCCACACTGCGCATTTACTTTAGCAGCCGCCTATCACCACCACACCGCCATGCGCCACAATGTCCGTGGCAAGTGGAAGTCACAAAACCATCGATGTGCTCCACTCACCTCGTACCACCTCTAATGGTCGAGGTCCACAGTCTGGGGTGCTCACTTTTCTTGTCGACACGTGAGACATCGTTGAATGAAGCCCACATGCGTTTCTTCATCCCACTCCAAGAATATCAGACGATCGTGATACATCTTCGTGGTCACTTAGATGCACAAAGAAAACAGAGCAAATGGAACTCCAGATCCCTATTCCATCTTCCATCAAACTATAACCCGTCCCTGCATCGGCGAATACCATCAATGTACGGTCCAAATTAATACCCGTGACTTATCGTATTCGATCTCGATGACAATATCTCTACGCCCCATCCTATAATCCTGATTTACTCCGCTTGTAAAGGTGAATAATAAACTCCCCAACGCATCTTTGAAGCTCACGATCACTTTACTACAGTCCAAACTATCCTATAGTCTCAAGCATCTGCCATTCCGGAGAAGTTATACTAGCCAACACTCGCGATCTCCTCACTATATCACCACCACACGCTTGTCTTGATCTGGATGAAAACAGTCGGCAATCCTCCTGATACTCCATCCAATACAGCCAATTTCATGAGTCCCACAAAAATACCACTCAGGGTCTAAAACACCCTAATTTCTCAATCAGATGTGTTAGCGATGCCAAGCTCTCAGCGTGCACATACTGGTTGCTAACTCCATGTCATGTGTAGGGTAACTCTCCTCGTGGTTCTTCAACTGCTGAGAGCCATAAGCCACCACCAGACCAGACCGCATCCTGCACCCCATCCTCGGGAGGCATCATTATACACTGTACCTGTCTCCTCTCGACCATCAATAAGTTCGAGTGTTCTCCTTAATTCCAGAATGCCTTAATGTCATTTATCTAAACTTGACCTCCTTCCGAGCTAACTCCCGTCATAGGTGCGATGAATCAGAGAAGTCCTCAACAAACCTTTAAAGTACTCCAAATTAACTAAGAAAACTGTCGTATTTCAAGACTGATTTCTCGTCTCTTCCCAACTCATAATCGCTCAACCTCTCTGGGTCCACCGATACGCCCGGAAGCCAATACCATAGCCCTAAGAATCTCACACTTCACAGTTTAAAACCACACTTACCTGAATTTCTCATACAACTAATGCTCCCTCATGGTCTAGAGAATCCACCCTCGCGACGCCTGATCCTCTCGACTCGAGAGATCGCAGGATGCACATCCACGAAACTACAATGAATCGATTCCATGTAGGGTCGGAACACTCTATACATAAGATCCATGAATGCCGCTGGGGCATTCATCAATTCGAACGACATCACTGTGAACTCGAAATGCCCATATCACGTTCTAAACGTCATCTTAGGGATATCCGCCTCCCTAACTCTCAACTGATGGTAGTCGGTGCAGAGATCTATCTTGGAGTAGACCTATGCCCTTCTCAACTGATCAAACAAATCATCAATCCGCGGCAAAGGGTACCCATTCTTAATAGTAGCCCTATTCAACTGCTGATAATCTATACACACCCGAAGAGTCTTGTCCCTCTTCTTGGCAAATAGAATCGGAGCGCCCCAAGGTGAAGTGCTCGGTCATTGAAACCCGCCATACCCCGCAATCGACCTCGAGCTCCTGTAACTCAGCAAGCATCATTCTATGCGAAGTCATAAAAATAGGCAATGTAGCAAGTGTAACTCAATAACAAATTCCATCCCTATACTCTGAGGTAATCCCTAAGAGTGTCCTAAAGACATCCCTGCATTCTCACAAATCACCCGAGGTAGATCCAAACTGCCCCACCTCGATCCGTGATGTTGCCTTCGCCAGCCACCATCAACTACCCGCCGTGCCACTTAGAGTCGTGACACACGGTGCGCACTGCTTATCCCCCCCAGTTCAGAACACAATACGATCACAATCAATGATGACCCAATGTGCCGTCAACAAGTCCACATCCAGTAGCGACATCAAACTCGACATGTCCACGACTTCAGGTCCATAGTGAGTAGAACCCCATGACTCAGCTCGTCACTCTTATATAGTTCCATCAATCCCCAACTTAGTTCAGGGAGAACTCATATGCAATGGATTTTCTAATATCAACCTCTAGGCTCCAATCTTCACACACACAATGCAACAATGAATGAATGAGATGGGCACTTGAATCAAACAAGACTACTTCATGTTTAAAGAGTAGAATGCATTTGAATGACCGACTGATCCGCAAGCCTCACCCAGTGTGATACAGACACTCCGGTCCCTGGCTCACCCCTGTTGGTTCTCGCCTCGACCACCCATGCCCCGCCTGACCCATATGCGAAATAGTAAGTAATACGCACTTGACCGATACTGTGCCTTATTCATAGCGTGCGGTGAGAACGGGCAACCACCTGCAAGTCCCATCGATGACTGACCAGAACTGATAACTTTGGATTCTACTGGAGAGGGAAATTCGATAAAGTAAGTCTAGACCGGGTGACACTAGAAACACACGCTTCCACCGTTAAGAGCCTCAAGTGCCTCCCATCTGGATGACTGATTCGCCTAGCTCGTCAGCGTCCCGTCTCCTCAAACCTCAAAGAGCATAGGTCCTTTGTTTCTTTCCCGAGCTAGAGGAAGAGAGTTGACTCTCCCTCCTCTTAACACTAGCACCCGCATCCCGGATGCTTTGTGCGTCATCCACTTCCCTTTCTATGGCCATAGCTGTCCTGCCATCGAGTCCATATCTTGCAAGAGGAGTCCCACAATTTTACCCCAGATGGATAATTTCAAACCATCCTCAAATTTCCTCACTTTAGCCATGTTCGTGGCCACATAATCATCCGCAAAACGTGCTAATTCAGTGAACTTATCCATGTATTCGAGCACCATCATTGTTCCTTATTTCAACTCTAGGAACTCCCTAGCTTTTGCATGTCGTGCAGATGCCTGGAAACATTTTCCCATGAAGAGCTCACAGAATTCTTCCCATGTCATTGCCTCCAAGATCCTCGAGGCTTTGACCCAATCCCACCATACTTGGGATTCACCCTCTAGCTGGAATGCAATTAGCCTGGCTCATGGCAACCTAGAGGTGATCTCTATAAGCCCCAGTGAATCTTGCCAACTTATCGAAATTAATGGATCGGCTTCCATCCGTCTCTCCCTTCTCGACTCGTCAGAGATGATGTGCCTAGACTTTGAGGTTACCTGTCCCTCCTGCCCACATTTGCACTAGCCTATGCATGTGGCATGATAACGCCATCACAAGAATGGTAGTAGTCGCAGCACTAATAGCCTCTATGAAGGCTTGTTGATCAAAGGACTGTGGTGGTTGGTTGTTGCCCTGTCCACCGCCTCTACATCCTCTTCCTTGACTTGCCATCTACACAAGTCAAATAGTAAGTTGAGATTCATTTTTCTTGTCTAACTGGGTGAGTGCATGCCAACTACTAATAGACCTAAACATCCTTAACTATCTGCCTAGCTCATTCAAACCCAAGGTCAGGTTTTTCTAACTTAGTTGTCTTCTATAAATTTTCTTTCTTACCATGCATAAAATTCACATGTCGTACAACACCAAATCATGTAACATAATTAGGCACTTAGGCACAAAACATGAAATGTACACAAGGAATGCAATGGTCTAAACCCATGCCCATCGCGATCATTAGGTGTCACAGCAGAAAAATCAGATGCAAACGAGACACCAAAAACTCAATGAATCTAATGACCTAGTGATTACTACCTAAAGAAAGCATTTTACATCCCTACGACATGTGCTCTGGCATCTTATAGTATCGCCCTAATTAGGCCCAATTGTTATATAAGGACTCAAAAGTTACTTAACTAAAATTCTATGGCAGTTTTATTGTTTTTGCAGGCTATTTATACCATAGATAAGAATTCAGCTCAACCATGGAGAATAATCCAGTTCGACCATAGTTAAATCTAAATTAGCTAAGACACAACGTAGAATGAAGTAGAAAGCACTGGGTACTGCTAGGCTATAAATCTCAAAACCCCCTGCAAATGCTGCACTCGCAGCCCCGCGATATCGCTCGCTGCTTTGCCTTTTTGACTTTTTTTTATTACATTTTTCGTTTTTCTTGAATTGCCCTTCATGGACAGTTGACCTCTGATACTTTTGTAGTTCTTGTTTCAGTTTTTGGCAATATATAAAGTCCAAGTGCATCACTTATAAAAAGGGAGATCTATTTTTTTAATAAAAGGTGGGCTTTCAGAGTTCCTCTTTTCTCACTTTCACTAGCCAAACATCCTCCAGGATGACAAACCCAGAGGATGACGCTGAACCCTTTCCTCCTTGAAGGTCATTGGCATGTGGATCCTAAGGCAACTGGAAGTTTCATGGTTTTCATGTAGTGTTCAGCTGTTTTTGGGTCGCTCTTTCTAAACCTGAATAGATCCTCTCATGTACCTTGAATGATCCATATTTGATAATCTTTTAGGTTCAATGATGCTTATTGTTAAATCCACGAGATTCATTAGTTATCATCTATTAGTCATCGAAGGTGAGTCAAGGAGACTATTCACGCCTCGATGGACCATTAATGCTCAACGGTCACCATTTTCAAAAGGATAGTTATTTTGGGTCAGTTTTATAGCTAAATGAAGATCCAGCTTGGGGAGATGACTATAGTCAAACCTCCTGAAGATAGGAAAGGGCCCGAGGACCCTCGCTACCTTGTAACCTAAACCCAAGAGTTCAAGCTTCGGTATGGAATTCTCTTTACATTCAACTTATTTTGTTTTCAAGTCAACATCACAACTCATCGCTTACCAAAACCTCTAATCCAATCCAAATTCATCATTTAACCTCTAAGTCATTTGTGCGAAAAACTTATCCTTGCAGCTGACCCTAGAGCTACTATACCGCAAGAGGGCATGCTACTTAATAGAGGAACAGCATAATTTTTTGCTGATTCTGATCCCATAATGTTCTTAATCAAATGGCTCGTTGTCGATGGTGCCTAAGTGCAATGACAACATATTGAACACTTGTGATCCTCATCACAAGTTCTATTGAATTTTCTTTATCATTCTTTTTCAAGATTTATTGTCAATTTTTTTTTTTAGTCATTCATCATAATTTAAAAAATAAAAAATAAACCTTTGGTAGATTTGTTTCTTTGTTGTTCGGGTGTTGTCCCGTCTTTCACCAAGGGTGTATGTTTCAAAGGAATAGGAATACAATGTGCATTAGTGAGAATCAATATTCACAGAACTGTGTTGTGAAGGGTTTCAATTGTAATCAAATGGAGCCCCATGTGAAAACAAGAGCTCAGCAGAAGTGGAGAGGAACCTCACGTATATAGGTCCATGAGGATTATAGAGACTCCATGGCAGAGCGCACCTTTCCACCGCCCTTCCAACTGGTCGAGCCAGTATGGCAAGATTCATAACTCCTAGTTGGGAAACCACCAAAATTTCAGAAACAAAGACCTCCACAAGTGATGCACCTCCTGCTCCACATTGCTCAACTCTCAGCACCCACCATCACAAGCTAACTTCTTTAATTGAGTACAATAATCGAACTTGATACCAGTAATTTTTATGAGTGTTGGTGAGAGCTGTGAACAAGTCCAAGCAAATCAGAGAATTGATACTATGGAGAGCACCTTAAACAAGAAATTAGATGGGTTCCGCGAACGAAGTGATCATAAATTTGACAATCTGCAATACTCCATTTCAAGGCTCACCAATCAACAGAATGTTCACCAAGAGGAAAAGATTTGTGAGAAGTGAGTGTCCGACGACACCACGTTGAGTATATTTGTAACAATAGAATGAAGCATCTCCCCAGCACTTACTAAGGAGGCAAGTGGAAGAGCCCCAAAAGCTTATTCTAAACCACTTCTCAAAATTGGATCCTAGTGCCACCGCCTGCTGCACTCCACTGCACATCCCGCCTATACATTTAACACCCGAAATACCTACCTTAAGGCCATCCCATTTGTATTTACCTGGTAAAACTTAGGAAGCGAGTAATCGCTCAAACCTTCGCTACTACATCACGTATATCAAGTAGCTTGCCTATATTGCAAGACAAATGGATGACCGATACCAAACCATCTTGGTTAAGATTTGAAGAATTTAACCCTACAGCAATACACCAGCTCCACTAATTCCAACAAATTTCAAAAGGCTTGAAAACTCGGTTTTTTTTTTTTTTTTTTTGGGATAGTCTCCCAGAATTTTTTGTTTTGTTTTTTTTTTTGTTATTTTATTTATTTTATTTTGATATATTTAGTTTTTTCTTTAGATTTCTTTAATTTTAATTTAATCCTTATTTTTAAATCATTTTTAATTTTCCTTATCTTTCTAATTTTTCATGGCTTATTTTGCAAAGTTTGTGCTAAATTCAGAGCAGGAGTTCAGAGAAAACCAAAAATTTCACAAGTGGTTGAGAAATTTCGCAGATGGTACGGCCTCACAGTGCCCAGGCCATTTCTGTGGAAGAGATAAAACAAAATATAGCGGTGCAAATAGCATACATCAGTTATAAAAATAAAAACTTTCTTGTCATATATATATAGTATATATATGTATATATATATACATATAATATTTCAAAAAAAATCTTTGTCTCTAAAAAAATTATTTTCAAAAATTAAAATTCACTGCTAAATTTCACAGGCTGGCCAAAATTCACCCACTTTCTACAATCTGAATTTTCTTTTGGCCATAACTTTTCTTAATCCAACTCCTGCTTTGGTAATTTGGTATTGTTGGAAAGCTCAGAGAGTGTAAAATCTAAATATAGCCTGAAAGAATACTGAGATTGATATTAAAGGCATAATTTTCAAAATTCTCCAATTGGTCCTTTAACTCTATCTTTTCTTCTCCCAACTTGATCATTAGCTCTAATCAGTAACAAGGCCTCTTTAAGTTTTACTTTCTTTATCTTTTGATTCATTCTGTAACATAATCATATTTTTGCACTGATAATATTTTTGTTTAACACTCTTTCTTCTTTTGTTTTTGTTTTAGGGCGGTTCCTCCTCTCCGCAACCAGCCCCATTTTCCAAGGATCGCATCACTTCCCCTCCCTACCATTCATGGCAACCACTGAGGCGCTTAATCTGGTCAGGGAGAGCATATGTTTTGCTGATTTCAGGTTTTGAGTAAGCCCTATTTGTTAAGTTGAATGACTTGCTAGTTAGTTTGTTTTTTTACAATACAATTCATATTTTTAGTTTCTAGTTCATGCTTTCGCTCAATTTTTAAACTTGCAATGCCTAGCTACAGTGATATAGCCTGAAATTTTGTTCCAAATGTTGATAAAGTAGAATAAAAGCATGCTTAGCTGAGTGATAACCCAGGTAAAAATCTTATCAGATCCAACCTTTTCTCCACATTGAACCAACTCACACACCTGTGCACATTGGATTCATTTATAGGTCGAAACCCTGCCTGCTCCTAAGCCCCGCAAAAGTCTCGGCTTGATATTTTGACCACCTTTAATAGTTCAGACCCTAACAAAAAGACTAATGAGACTTTTAAAAAAAAAAAAAAAGAACAAAAAAGAAAAGAAAAGAAAATTGTGACGCTTGTTCCTAAACTGAGCACGGTCCGGAGGGGTATATGGCGAAAAGTCTTAAAGCTCGATGCCCTAAGCCAACTCAGCTGAGCCACCGACTTTATATGTCACAAGCATGACGAAGAAGGCAAAGTCAATGTTGTAGGTGCTGGAGTTTTGAACTCATTAAAGTCCTGGGTAAACTATATGAAGTTAGCGGTTGAAAATCCCAGACTGATGCCTTAAGCCAATTATTACCACATCGGTGGATCCCTCGTTACACGACACTGGAGTTCGAATAATTCTCGAGATTGCACTCCTACGCAAAAAGAAAAAAAGCACTATGGAATAAAAGTGGGGTCCCGATCTATTGAGGCTTGTTAATGCTAAGTTTAATAAGAGCTAGTCAGGAGAGGGATAAATACGATTATTTTTGAAAACTAATCAAGTTAACACTTAGGTTTTTGTGGAAGGTAAGGTTCGTTTCTGTGAGTTGATACTGTTTGAGATTTGAATCAAAGAAGTTTACTCTTCTTGAGACAAATTATTGGGTAGATTCTACATATTCCTTGTCGGTTGTCTTATCCCCTCCTTACTTTGAAAATTTTCATCATGGATTTATATAGTTCATCTTCGCTTTTTGATCGCTTTCTTCTTTCTTCATTTGCTAAGGATCATATACAAAGTTTGGGGGTGTGGATTAATACCTAAATAGTGCTATTTTACACCCTTATTAATATAGGTTTTGAGCACTTTTTGTGTAGTATTCGCCCTAATTAACCTAACTGCATGTTAAGGACTCCAGTACTACTAATCAAATTTTTGTATGCAATTGTTGTTTTGCAAAGATTTATACCATAGATAGGGATTCAAACAAAACCATGGAGAATCCAAGTTCAACTCATAGTCGCAAATCAAAAACTGTTAGAAAGAAGCAACAACATCTGAGAAGAAATGAAGTGAAAAATCGAGGCTCTCACAAACTCTGCAATTGGCACTGTCGCAACCCTCAAGGAATGCACTTTCCCCACTGATATCTGCCCTCATTCTTTTGCCTTTTGTCCTTTTGTTACATTTTTCTTTCCTATCTGTCCTTCATGTAATAGTGACTCTTTCATATTTTTTGTAATTTTGCTTCGCTTTGGCAATATGTAAGTCCCAAGCATCACCGCAACAAGGAGATCTATTTCTTTAATAAAGTCATGAGCTTTCAGCCAGCTCCTCGCTCTTTTCTACTTCACACTAGCCAAACACCCTAAGGATGACAAGTCGAGGATGAGGGTTAGGAACCCTTTCCTCCTTGAAACAAAGGTTGTCAAAAGGATCCTAAGGCAACCTGTATGTTTTCTATGGTTACTCGTGAGGTTCATTGTTTTAGCTGCTCTTCTTAAACTCTAGGTTTAGATCCCTTCAATTCACCTTGAATGATCCATATTTGATAATCTTTCAGGGTTTGATGGATGCTTATTGTTAGATCCACTGATTCACACATTCTATAGTCTGGAAGGTGAGTCAAGAGACTGACGCCACCGCCTCGCAAACATTAATGCTCAATGAATACCATTTTCAAAAAGGATAGTTATTTTTGCAAGTTTTATAGCTAAATGAAGATATCCATCCTGAGATGACTATAGGTCATCTTCCTAGTCGCAGGTACTGAGGACCCCTCGCCAGCCTTTAGGAACTCAAACCAAGAGGCCTCACAGTTTCAAGAATTTTCTTTTACATTTTAACTCATTTTATTTTCAAGCAATCCATCACAACTCAATCGTTTTTTACCAAAACCCTAATCCAAACCAAAACTACCATTTTTAACCCCATCGTAAGTCATTTAGTGAAGGTTCCATCTCTCAGAGAGCCTACCCTAAAGCCACTATATAATCGCAATAGCTATGTCGTGCGTAGGAGGAAATAGTATAATTTTGTTGATTCCGATACTTCTCGGCCGGGCTTCACCATTTAGGGACTCCATCCATAAAAAGCTCCTAGGTATTCGATACCCATGCTCGATACAAGCTGTGACGCCAGCAACTGGGTCCACTTTGACTAGCCTTAATCCATAGTTTCTACTCTTAGGGTCATTTCAAGACCTAAGTCTCTTTCGTACTGCATCGATACCATTTACTTCAGGATTAATCGAGTTACCTTTGACCACCTAGATAATCCTTCACTAGAACCATTCATCTGATATTTAAGTTAAATATAGACTAATATACGACATTTGTAAGAGTCCGGCCAACCCTCTACCATATCAAGATCCACTTTATATTGGTAATAGTCCAAAAGATCTGAATTTATAAATTTTTCATACAAAAACATGTGCTAGAACTAGCTTGTTTCAAAGCACTTTTTACAAGAAGACGTATCAAGGCCACATGTCGGTGTTCTTCACAATCACGGTCCTGTCTGAAAGACCATTCAATCGTATCGACCAGACCTTTTGCTGGTCAGTCCATAAAGGCCGAGCCACACCTAGCAAGTGAATACCCCTACAAGGGCTGACTCTGAATTTAAGTGCACATGCAATGTTCACTCAAATTGTAATCACATTCCAACAAGAATGCTGACTTATATGGAATCCTACATGTCATGCCATGAAATGAGATGCGACTCACCCACATAGCCGTATGCCTGAGTCTCCACCACCTCATGTCAACGCCCAGCCTATGTGTGAAAAATCGTCATTCTGGATGACATCCAATTATCATTTTCAAAATAAAGTTCATTTTTTTATAAACCCAAAGATTTTTGGATGATACATCACAATGATCATTTTATATTCAAAATCCATGAGCCTTTATGTGGGTAGTGATTCAACACATCCACTGACTCCACAAACCTTACACTTTTATGGCCTTCATCGCTGAGATCGCCCCAGCCATAATCAAGGGCTTTTCACGAGGGAGGATCTATCCTTCTTGCTAATAGCAAGCACACATATTTTATTTACCATTTTATCAAACTGCAATTTATAGATTTTATCCCTGATGCACGAGCCCACCCAAGAAAAACACCAACATAGTACTATCTACCAACTATGTGACCTATAACGTATTTAATGCGATGTCCTCATATGCAATATTATCAGATGTTATATCAGCGTCACATGCAAATCTTATGAATGCTGGCATGGACAATTCTAATCATGCATGCGTCACCAAATGCATCATGGACAATTATACTTCATATACAGTATCACACATTTTCATTCATGTCAAATATTATGTTACTATATCAACATTCACATTTAACATGCCATTCTATGATCAAGTACTTGACACGCATAAGGCCATGTAATGCCATTAGACAACACCATCAGTTAACATGTTAGGAGTACATTGACATCTAAACATGTCACTCTGAATGTTAAATGAGCTGACTCCAAGCAGCTACAAGGTCCCGAAGCAGCTTAGCAACAACACAAACCAATACTTAAAACCGACCCAAACAGGTCACAAACATGCCTGGCAAGCCAGCAGCATCGCCTAGGTGGGTTCCACTCCGCCTAGGCGGAGTGGTTTACCTAAGCGAGCAACACCTCGCCTAGGTGGACCAGAAAGTCCTCCTCCTCTGTCCTGTCTGCTAGGTAGCATGCTCACGCCAGCGGACTCTCACGGCCAGCGAGCCTTTCCTTCGCTGTGCAGAAAACGCCTTCCCATGGGGAGACTACGCTTAGGCGAACCGGAGTTCTAGGTGAAGAAACATTGTGCAGAACCCGAAAATCTAGTTTTTCTTCTCTAAATAGGCCCTTAACTGAAAAACCTTATTTTCCTAGCCTAAAGATGGAAAGTGTTACAGTAGAAGAACTCTAATTTATAAAGTGCTTTATACACTGGTAGGAAGCCTCCTAACCCGACAACTTCGATTTCGAACTTCCCTTCTGGATCTTCGCAATCCTCTTTCAGGCACCCACGTGTACCCTCGCCGACGATGAACTTGTTCTTGACCCGATGAAAACCCCACTAATTTGGTCCTCAGAGATCGTGGAGGAAGCCTTAGAATTTTCTCTCTTCTTCTCCTCTCACGGTCAAACCAAGAAAATGGGCTCTTTCCTAATCCCTTTTACCTCAACTTAGTTTTGTTGATGTGCGGTCACGCCATGCCACGTGTCCACCCTTGCCCGTGGTCCACCACACCCAAAGCATCATTCATTTCACCAAGTTCAAATTATATCCCATGAACTTAACTCAAGTCATTTCCTGACTTTCGAGATTTCCGTAAGCAATCTCGTCTCTAGGAGTCACTCGACACCCATCACCCCGAAAAACGTGAGAATCTGAATTTATTGGAATTCGACGAAATTCATTTAGGTGACTAGATTTCGCGAGACAAATCTAAGGGTGAGTTCCGTTTCATCATCCGAGATCTAAAAAATTTCCAGGTTTTCGACCTGTACTATTATGGCAATTTATCGTTTTGCCATTTTTCAGAAAAATTAGATTTTTCTCGGGTTTTACATTCTGCATTCTGCTTCTGCTTGGTTCATACTCTTTTCCTCAGTTGATGGTCTTTTGGCTTATGCTTGGCTTTTTGGAGAGAGTATTAAAAAAATTATTAAGGAAAATTATTTTTTTATCTTTGATTTTTCATTGGGAAAATATTGAAGAAAATCAGTTATATTTAAAACTAGTTAAAAACGTATACATATTTAAATTGGTTGCACTTTAGTGAAAATGAATTTGAAATAGTAAATAAAAACTGATGATGCCTTTCTTCAATCGGAACTGGGCTGGAGCGTGCGGGGTCACTGGGTTGGACTGAGACGACTGGTGGGCTGAACTGGAGGATGCGGGGTAGTTTGATATGTGCTCGATGCGGCACTGCCTCGCAAGAAGAATCAAGGAAGAAGGTCGCGAGTCATCGGCCGCTCCCAGGCTCTGTTTATTCTTCGAGTGAATGCCGCATTCCAGAGCTCGCTATCGCAAGCACAGAGGCTGGGATGCAAACAACAAAATATATGTTTGTGTTCTTTCCTACCGCTGGTAATGCTTACTAAGCAGATAGTGGTCTAGGGTTTAACACTGGATGGGTTGATCCTAAGAATGATTGGTAAGGCAAGAAGATAAGGCTTTTGTTTGACTTTACTTTTTGTTTAAAAACAAAGGTGATGAGTCGGAAAATTTAACAACTAAAGACTGAAAGTGATGAAAAGGCAACTTAAGATTTCCAGGTCACTAACTTGATAACTTAGGCAAACAAGGTCCTCGGTTTTATCCTCGTTGCGATGACAAGCAACCTATAGTCCAAGCCACACAACCGGATCTATGCTTGAACTAGCAAACCACCCTAAAATCAACTCCTATTTGAGCTTCCACCACACAGAAACATGCATCTATAGCCCTCAGTTTGGAACCTTAAATGATTGAACATCATTTCAGCAAGGTTCGTGAAGACCATCTAAAAACCATAGTACATCTAGCAATAAGTATGCACTCGTATCCTAAAGCACAGGCATTGGCCAAATCAATAACATTCAATGCTATTCAAGAAGATAGGGCCATAAACACAGTACCTGTAACTTTTAACACAAGAGGACAACATGCATATGCCCCACCACCAAGCTAGCTTCCTTCCTCTTCAAAGAAAAGAGGCTTAGCCAAGCATCTCTTGAGTCATTATCCTCAAGAGGGTGTTTGGCAGCCAAGAAAAATAAGAGAAAGAGGAGAGAAGAGAGAAAAGCAAACCTAACTAAAGCTACGAAAGATATTTACAAAATTAAAAAACTTGCCAAAAATTGCTTCCTCAATTTGTTGCTTGGGTTACAAAATGGGAGGGCTTATATAGCCACCCAATGTATGAAAATGGGCCTATTGCTTCAACATTTTGGCTAAATTTAGGGACAGGAGTAATACACCAAAATTTAAGCCTACAGACACTACAAAAGTGTGACAAGGCAAGAATTCTGCTAAGGCATACAAATTTCGTTAGGGTAGCTGAGCACTTTTGCTATTAGCGAAAAATTCTCGCTTAGTTAGCAAATTTCGCTGTGCAGCTTAAATCACTGAAGAGATACAAATCAAGAATTTTCGTTAGTAAAGGGTACTTCTCGCTTATAATAAATTTCGCTAGCTTAGCCGAAATTCTCAGGAGTAGCTTTAAATGCAAAATTTCGTCAAGAATAGTGCTTACGAAAATCCGAGTTCAGTTTAAAATTACTGGCTCGCTATGATTGCAACTGCCAAGGCTGCGAAATTTTCGCACCCGCCGAAATTTGCTAAATCCTAGCCGAAATCCCCCGGAATTGCCGATTCTTCACCGCTTGCCTCCCGTCCCACGCATTGATTTTCTCTTCTTCACTTTGCCTTCATTCTTTCTTGATTTTTGGTATGATCGATGGTTGACAATTGGTTCAATCTTCATGATTCATCATATGTTCATATCGAACTCCAAAGTACGCAAAAACCCGCAAAACAACCCAAAATAACCTCTAAACGGCATTAAGTGATACTAAGAAGACTTGAACACTTCAATTGGCATAATGACATGAATTAGTACAAAAGCACTCAAAACCTATCTAATATAGGGCTCAAAAATAGCACTTTGGGCACTAATCACCCGTAGATCAACCACCCCGCATCCTCCGCCCCTTCCACCCCACCGACTCGCACGCTCCAAATTTCAGCTCGGCCAAGAAAGGCATCATCGGCCATACCGCCTGTGGGAACGACAGTTCCTCCATAAACATAACTGATTCCTCAGTTACTGATGGTATCAACAAGGAACACAAGCTGGAGTAACACTAATCCACCGAGGATGCGGGATCCACCAGGCGATATGAACAAAGAGACCCGGGCCGGTGGAAACCACAAGCCAATACAAACGGCGGGAAGCGTCGCCCGCCAACCAACGGCCTGGTCGAAGAATTGGAGCAGCGTACCAGGCAGATACAACATCAACCGGAGACACGGCAAACCCAGAAGGCCATATCCCTCCTCCCCGCGAGAACAACCTCGTCGAGACATTCCCCGAGGCATCGGCGTGCGCAGTCCGCCAAAGCAGGGGCATGACCACCGCTATCTCGGGCCGAGGGGAAAACGGTTATGCTCAGAGGCGCTTCGTGAACGAAGAAACGCCAAATCACCCTCAACTAGAAGTAAGGGAACAGTCATGGGTGTAGGAGGTTCAAAACCTCAACAAGAGCTCATCCGCGCAAGGAAGCGTGGAAGCGGGCGAGCCCCTCGATACTATGGATACCTGCAAAGAAACGGAATCTCCCTTCTCACGCCCGAGGTGCTACACTTTCCTTCCAGCGAATTCAGAATGCTCGTGCAGAGCATTCGATGGAGCCAAAGATCCCGTCGATCACCTTAATACTTACAAAAATCGATGGAGCCTACGGGTATCAGACCCCGTATGCAGTGGCTTTCGCCACTACGCCAAAGGGCCGCCTTTGGCTCGGTTCAATAGAATTCCCTTCATCTATCTCGTCATTCGGGAACTAGCCGCTATGCTCGACTCCCACTTCATCGGAGCTAGACGTATGTAGTCGAGCTACCATCTATTGACCATCAAACAAGGGACGCAGAAAGTTCAAATCATATGTACAAAGATTCAACGCCGAGTCCCTAAAGATAGATCGCATTCGACCTAAAAATTCATGGTCACATTTTCACCGCGGGTTAGCGTGCACAACTGTGCTGACCCGATGTTTTCATTCGAAGAACCTCGTTAGCATGGCCGAGGTCCTCGCCAAAACAAAGTACATAAATCCGCGAGAGGCCCCCACGTCAAAAGAAGGAGAGCTCTCCGCCCCAAGAAAGAAAAAGGGACGACGTACGCATTCCACTAAGGCGGAGCCCCAAGAGACAGATCTACTGCAGGAAATCCCTGCACACGTGACGGAACGATCCCTAAAAGGCGAGGGAGTCTCGTAGACCGTTGGGGCCCACCGCAACCTAAGGACTAAGACACAATCTCGTCACACACTCCACCAACGTGCCTCAAGACACAAGTCCTGCATGAGGTGCGAAACGAGCAATTCCTGAGATGGCCGACTCGGATGAAATCGATCCCGCCGATTGCGGATAACACTGGGTATTGCGAGTTCCACAGGGACTATGGGCATCGCACGGACAACTGTATACAACTAAGAAGAGAAATAGAATATTTGATACAACGCGGATATCTTCGGCGTTTCATATCTCCAGGGAACCAAGCTCAGAATCAAACCCAAAGTCAGGCCCAAAACCATAACCCGACCCCGACTCAAAGAACCGCCACTCCTCGGGCAGTAACCTGTTTAGCACCAATGCTCTCGAGAAATCCATGTGATCTCTGAGGATTTGCCGAGAGGAGAATCTAGTTCGCTCAAAAAAGCCCACCTACGCAGCACAAAGATCAGCAGACATAGGGGAAATACAAGCAGTATCTAAATTGCCGCGACTCGACACTACCATCAATGCTTCTTCGACCAAATTCGAAGGGAGCCAAGACTCTTACGACTTGACCGCCGTAGTTCATGCAATTGTGGCCAATACAACGGTTCATCGGGTTTTAATTGATAATGGGAGTTCGACTGACATCATCTTCGCGTCAGCCTTCGATAAAATGGGTATTGGAAGAGAAAAGCTAGACCCCATCAGCACACATCCAAGGATTTTCGTGAGAGAAGGTATACCGCTGGGCTCGATTCAACCGGAAGCCGAATTTCGAGAACCGCTGTGCAAATCCACGACGAAGAAGGTTCCTTATAGTGGACGCCCCGTCAGCCTATAATATGCTGCTAGGAAGACCCTCCCTCAACGTAATAAAAGCCATCCCCTCGGCATACCACATGATAATCAAATTCCCAACAGCGAATGGAGTCGGGACTGTCCGAGGAGATCAGCGCGTGGCAAGGGAATGCTACACAGCCTCCATGAAACAAAGAGCGGTCGACAGCGTAAGTATAGACGAGCTTGACATGCGTGACGAGGTACTCACCCGGCCCGAACCCTCAGAGGAATTGGAACCAATATCGCTGGATGACGACCCGGAACATCTCGCTTACATCGGATCTAAATTAGCGGAAGACCTCAAAAGCCTCCTCACTCGCCGAGACAAATAGATGTTTTTGCATGGAAGCAGTCAGACATGGGAGGAATCGACCAACAATGATCACTCACAGATTGAACACCAACCCCTCCTTTAAACCGGTCAAGCAAAAACGTTTAAGTTTCGCACTAGAAAGGCAAAAGGCCATCAATGAGGAGGTCGGCAAGCTCCTCCAAGCAAGAGCGATAAGAGAAGTGGAATACCCTGAGTGGCTAGCTAACGTTGTACTCGTCAAGAAAACTAATGGCAAATGGCTTTACTCAAGACGACTTCACACCACCATAAACAAAGCGCATCTCGAAGGACAGCCCTACCGAGAATCGACCATCGCTGACCCACGGGCGGGCCACGAACTTTCAGCTTTTATGGATGCATTTTCGGCCACAAACTAAATCAGCATGGACCCCGATGACCGTGAAAAGACTGCTCATCACAAAGACAAGGAACCCACTACATCGGGTAATGCCGCCAGGCTCAAAATGCAGGGCGACCTACCGTAGATTAGTGAATCTGATGTTCCAAAAGCAAATAGGAACAACAATGGAGTGGTATACATAGACGACATGCTCGTTGAAGTCCACCAAACTAATTCCATGTCGCCCACCTCTCTCGAGGTGTTCCGCATCTGAGGGACATAACATGAAGCTTCAACCCCTCGCCAAATGCCTTTCTGCGGTGTCACCGTAAAATTTCTGGGTTTCATAGTTAACCACAAAGGAATCGAAGCGAATCCAGACAAAATAAAAGCATTGATCGACATGCCATCGCCTTCAGGAATAAAGGAAGTCCAGCGGCTGATAGGAAGGATTGCTTTGCCGCTTTTCAGATCCGCAGTGAGTGATAAATGCCAACCCTTTCTTCCAAGTTCAAGCCTTCAATGGGACCTTAAAAATGTGAGGAGGCATTCACGCTTAAAAACATACCGAGTTCTCCTCCCATTCTAGTAAGTCTTGTTGAAGGGGAACTCCTCACTTTGTACTTAGTCAGACGTTTATCAACCGCCGCAAGCACTCGTCAGAACAAAGAGCGAGTCTCAAGACTCGGGGCTTTTATTATCGGGCAAATGTAGCTCATGCGAGGGGCGAAGGAGAGGTACCCGAGAATGGAAAAATTGATACTAGCACTGGTAACCCGCAGTCCTGGAATCCGTCCCTACTTCCCTGTGCTCACACCATAGAAGTCCCAACAGCATCCAATAGCGATATCGCACAAACCGAAGTCTCCGAAAGACCGATGTAGGTGGGCCATAGAGCTGCTTGAGCCGACATCGTACGTGCCAAAACCGCTATAAAGGGATCGTGTCCCAGCCGACTGGCCATGGAATTCGCTCCGGCAGCCCTTCGGCTAGCCCACTCATTCATAAGATGACCTACCGATATGGAAACTCTCTGTAGATGGAGCCTCAAATACATAGTGGAAGCTTTAGCAGCTCAATTTCGAATTCCTCACCGGGAAGGGATAGACGTTGAATACACTGTGTTTAGTTCCACGTTCCAACAATGAAGCCGAGTATGATGTCATTATATAGCCCTCAGCTCGCCCACTCATTCGAGGTCGACCAATAGAGATTTTACGCGGGACTCCCCCCAACCGGTCGACGTATCGAAGATACATACGAGCCGCGCAAGACGATGTGGTTCAGATCTCCAAAAGGTCCGTGGATTTGCTGAAAAAATTTGTGTTGGTCTCACCAAGCACGGTCCCTAGGAGCGTAGACTCCTGCCGACGCCTTGGCAAAATTAGCCACAGCATTGCAGGAAGATCTAGGCATGTCAACGCCTGTCGAATACTTGGCGGAACCCTCTATCGATCCTTACAGCATGGTGGTCGCCCCAGTAGGATCCGTGCCGAGCTGGATGGATCCCATTTGGGATTATATTAATGACGGAACCCTACCAGACGACCCGAAAGAAGCAGCTAAGATAAGAGTGAGGTCCTCCAGGTTTACCAACCACAAGGGGAGCCTTTACAAGCGGGGATTCTTCACACCTTTCCTAAAATGCATCGCGGGGGAAGACACAGAGTATGTGCTAAGAGAAGTACACGAGGGCATATGCGGGAATCATATCGGAGCCCGAACGTTAGCAGGAAAAGTTTTGAGACAAGGGTACTACTGGCCTACAATACTTAAAGATGCGACCGGCCTAGTCAAGAATGTGCAGACCCGCCAGAGCACGCCAGCATCGCGCTCCTACAGAGTCCTAACATCAATCACCGTACCCGGCCCTTCAACGTTGGGGTTTGGACATATTTCATCGTAAGAAGGGCCACGGTAAACTACACGATTCTTAGCGGGACTATTTCACCAAATGGGCGTGGCTTCAGCCTTCAGCCATAATACAGAGTAAAATACTTACTGTGATAGCGCTGGAGATGATATGCAAAAGTCTTATCCCAGAGCCCCGGTATCGGATGGACGGAAAACGTCGACAACACAATTCGTGATTATGTCGAGTTTCTGGATAAAAATTATTATCATCCCCAAAGACACCAACTAACGGATGTGCCTGGTCATCATCGAACTCAAAGTCGTCAAAGATCGTCAGCTGACCTTAAAGGTTTGGCAGAATACCTCCCCTTGCGCGCCACGCATGACAGATTTAATAGAAAGTTCCTGTGAATTCGGGAGATTCATATTGTTCAGCCTTCGCGATTGCGCAAAGGGCCCCCGCTGAGGTCGGGCAAAATCTCCTAGAGTCGAAAAGTTAGCATCGAGGAAAGATACTTGACGAGTTCCGCCCGAACTTAGAACTCAGATGAAAAACGCGAACCGGTTCAATGTAAGCCAGTACAGTTGAGCATCAAAGAAGACTGCCTGTGTATTACAACCGTGAAGTCGTCCAGGCTACATGTCAGTGGATTTGGTCCTAAATAGCTCCTACGCGAGAAAGAAAATTATGGAAAGAGTCCAACTGTGAGGGTCCCTTATATAATAACAACAGCCTACACTGTGCAATTATGAGCCCAAACAAGAGGAGGAAAAATTTCCATAAACACATGAATGCACATCTAAGTTGCACCAAAGAGTAATTCGCTGCCATTGAATAAAGCCTCACTGGCCTCTCCCCAGATTTAACAAATACAATCTGTTATTAATTTCAGATATCTCAAAACATCCTGGTTACATAAATGTAAAACACGCCAACAGAAAGTTCACAAAAGCCCATTTTATTTTCCAAATGAATCGTGATTCGGAGCTACAACCTGTGTCCTTGATTATATCTGAAATTACCAAGATGTAATTTGGAAAAAGCATGGATGATTAGTGAGAAATAAAAAGTTGAAGACGTGCACAAAGAAGAAGATTCAAAGAAACACTGCAATAAGTATGAGAAATAGAAAGAGGAGAATGAAGATAGTAGAAAAATGTAGAGACACAGAAATGATGCACGCTCTTCCTGAAGACCTCCAGCAAATGAATACTATTATCTTGAGGTATATATTCAGGAACATAACTTCACACCTTAGTGTCCATAAAAAGATTGGTCAAATATCCAGAGAGTTTCAAATTATGATAATAAAGATCGAAAGATCTGATCCGGCAATCCTGATCCACCCATCAGAAAAATAATCTTCCTGAGTAACAACGCTGTGATGCAAATAACGATTAGCAAACATGCTCACGTCCCGAAACTTATTTAATGCTCTGGAATCTCCCATAATCCAAACATATCACTGATCGTCGCCCTTCAGCATTTATACGTTCTGGGGTCTCATTCAAAGCCCTTCTTATTATTAATCGAAAAATAATGATTATACATCATCGCCGCTATATCCAAACACTGCTCTGATTGTCTCCCATCCCAGATGTTTGTCTCACCCCAAGAATGGTTCGCCTTAAATATCGCCATCCCGCCTTCAATCATCATGTCCTGAACACAGATTCGCATTAACGAGTTACCCTACCTTGATACGCCACGCCCTCAATAGTCTGATCGCTGAAACATCGCTAACTCGTTTAATCATCTTACATCCACAATATATTCGGCAATCGCTTTTGACGAAATTTTCCAAACACTCTGCTGATTTGTTCCTATTATTTGTTAATATCAGTCATTATCATCAAACCACGAGTTCTACTGTCAAACACTGACTGAGTCCCAATCGTTATACCTGACTACCCTCTCAAATACTCATCTCATCAGCTCCTCCAATGTCTCATTTACAAGTTCCATATTGTTACCTATTTACTGATAATGCAGCTTCATCTGACAGTTCGCCAGAACGTCTCACCTGACTGAAGCTTCAAACAGTCACCCACGAGTTCTTCTTTAAATACTGTCCTTCTATTGAAGCCCTTCCAAATAGTCCACAGCTCTTTCAACACTGCCCCATTTAGTTTCCAACGTACCTCATTCTGAGCGAACCTCATGAGCTAACACTTAATAGCTTTACAATACTTCTTCACCTCATTGGTCCTTCAAACAAACCTTTGATTGACGAGTTCTATTATTTACACTGACGAAGCTCACAGCAATTTCACCTGATTGTTCTCAACCGTTTACCCCACGGCCTCTCAAACCGCTTAATTGGACAGCTCTTCCAAATCGCTTCCATCCACGAGTCTTCCCCAAACAATTTCATCATCAGTTCATTGAGTTACACTTGACCAGCTCACATAATACTCTCTAATTCGAATGTTCTTCCAAATCAGCTTTGATCTCAATAGCCCCTTCCAAACAGCCCCACTGACGAGCTCCTCCAAACACCCACCGACGAGTCTCTCCAAACAGCTTCACTGACTAGCCCATTATTTACACTGACGTGCTCTTACAATACTTCAATCCCATCAGCCTCTCAAAACAAATTTCATCATCGAGTTCTATTATTTACACCAAGAGCCTTTACACCAGTTTCACCACTTGTGTCTTCCAACCGCTCTACCTGACGAAAGCCTCTCAATGTCAGCCTTCCCATTATCAAATGGATCAGCCCTAATTATTCATTCGACGAGCTCTTCCCAACCTATGGACTGAGTCTTTACTTAGCTTTGATGATTAATCAGCCTGAACTGACTTCAAACAATCGCTCCTTCCTACTATTCGACACTGACAGCCCTTCACCGCATTCTACAGACGGCCTCCCATGGTCCATTGACGAGCCTCCCAACCTGCACTGACTTATCATATCACGATCACATCAATGGTCTAACCCACTCAGGCAAGACTTTGCCCTTCCTACTTATTCATGATTTGACTCAGCCCAACTCGCACATCACTGGGCTCCTTCCTACAAACCTACCACTAGCTTCCCTTAACCCGACTGACGAAATCTACTATCATACTCACTAAACCTTTGAATCGTGACTCAAACGCATCTGCCCTTCCTACTATCATTACTGATCCAGCCCTTCACGTGATATCATACAGCATCGGCCCGAATCCTATACCATATTGACGGCTCTTCCTCGTATACGACGTAGCTCCCATCAGTTCATCCCCACTTATCTTCACCGCCTTCAAGAACTGTCCCTCCAAGCACATTACTCACTGTTTTCCACTGGGGCCACACAGCTCACTACTTATTCTGATTTAGCCTTCACCATCATTCCTAATAACGAGCTCACTCGCCTGTCCAGTCAACACGACACCCACGACAACAGTCGCATCTAAGAACCGCATCAACACCCACAAGACAGATGATCGCACTACAGCCCAACCCGATGAGCTCCACCTACTCCAACCGCACAATGGAAACGTGCCACTGCCAACAGATAACAATTAACGACAATGAATTGCAGACCTCAACAGTTATATACCAAGAAAAGAATAAAGATATCTCATTTAAAACATCACCAAAGAATGTTGATCAGCGAGGCTACATATCGTGCCCAAAAAAAAAAAAAATAGAAGTCGACATCAGAAAGATAAATGAGTCCCTGGATCTCGTGCATCATCAAGAAGAACTGAGTATGTGGCCTCTACAGAGCACCAAATGAGTAGTACTTTGTCTGAAGAGTCTTCCACTCATCACTGGGAGGCCAAAATTGAAATCCAGATTCGAGTAATGCCGTGGATGGCTCTTGAAAAGCGAGCCACCTTGGGTTTCCCACTCAGCACCAGCTGGTCTCAATTGTTTGATAACTCATCCCTTCCTTGGCAACCACTGACTCGCTTCGATGAAGGTCCGCGACTAACCACTGAGATAATCTCGCCACTGGGTTTCCTTGATAAATTTACGCCGTGAGGATCTACGCATCAGCAAAGCCCCAACAACATCATTTCTTCAAGCCATGGATTTCGCGATTTCTAAGTCGTTTCCTTTGTCACCAAATCACTAAGAACTGACGAGCCCCTCGAAGATCCCACACACCTGTGTGAGGATATTCTCCCACCACTGGTCACCCACGCACTTCAAATTTCTCCCACAGCCCCAATCTAACCATTACAACCTGGCTCACCTCTGAGCCTCCAAGTCATAGCATTTCGGCCATACTGCTTCGCCCCAGACTCTCATTTTCTGATTTTCCGCCTGAGCATCGAGCCGATGAAGTGTAAGCTTCACCGCACTTTGCCACTCTATTTTTCAAATATATTAGCCAAGGCCGCTCCTTCGCAGCCTCGGCCACTAAGGAGGGCCACCCTTCTCGCCGGCAACCGGCGACTTCAACAGGCCTTTGATTGACTGGTTTTACGCCAGCCTTCAAATGAGTGATTTACCAAGATATCGGAACACGTAAACGAACGGCATTAATCCAACATGGAAGTAAGCACGACTATGACCACCGGTGCGGTAACCTCGAAAAGATAAAGCCAGAGCTTCCAATCAACTCCGTAACCTTTCACCTCCCAACCGACTCCGTGAGGATGGATGATGCCCCATTCGAACTTGGGGTTAGAGAGCAAAGGAACTGACCACGCTTATTTCACTTTTCTCAATACTTCCGCCATCCCCCCCCTCCCCCCTCTCCCAGACTCCTAAGACATTGTCGAAGGCGACCTATACTATTTATAGGGTGTCACTGGCCATGTGATCTATCTTACCAATTTTGAAAGACCCTTGCCTTTACATACTGTGTTTAGGGGGACAAGAAGGTCGAAACCAGGGTACGTCGCCCGCGAGCCTTTGAGATTTATGAAGGAGGAGACGCCCATCCCCAGCCCTAACTGTGGGTAGATTACCGCCCCGCTTCTGTCGATATAAGGTGACGCCTGGACTTTGAACTCCCTACTAAGGAAGGGCATCGCCTATGTTCTTTAACAGAGTGAAAGAGAGACACCTCTTAATTTCGAACTTTCGCTTCTAAACTGCTCAATATCTTTCGAGATTTGCTTTTTCTTTGCACCCAGGCCTCCGATGCCTCAAATGAACTAAAATTTCCCCGTGTGGAGCTACACATGAGTCTAAAAGGAAGAAAATCCCAAGGCGAAAGGAGGCGAGACTCAAGGCAGGGACGGTGTATACTGTTGGGAAGGAACTGTGGAACCACTGTGGTCAACTCGCGTAGAACAAGGTAGCATTCCTTTAACGCTAGAACTACAGCGTTATCTTAGTCGCTAAGGTCAAGACGAGCACTTGGGAAACATGAGAAAAGCCAAAGGTCGGCATTGATCGCCTTTAGAAAATCAAACCAAAAGTAATGCAACACTAGTATTATCAGAGCTCCAAATGCCCGGCGCACACCTGGTGGTGTCATTCCTATCGAGAATCAGACCCATTGGAGCCATCGACGGTTAAGTATCGCCCTTCCGTGACCTATGTGAAGAATAAGGTCCGATCACCAGAGGGGCACCGTGAGCGGCTCCGAGAAATAATAAAACTCGTGAGTACGCTGGATACTAAAAGACAAGGATGAGCCACGCTAGGGGACGCTTAAACCCTCTATCCCTAAAAAAGGTTAATAAACCTGCCAAAATACCCCAACCATTAGAGCCACCGAAGGGCATGTTTAGCGCTGCAACCTTTTATGAAGGGATGGTGGAAAACGAAGGCCGTTATCAAAGGCAACTTCAAAAAAACAGACCATACCAGGCACGGAGGCGGCATAAAAAGTCAAAACATCGGGACTATATTCTAATCATGGAGCCCGATATCAGCTCGAAAATAAACTCGTATGAAGGACCAACCTTACTAGGGTCCCACATTCATAGCGTGCTGACGGCGGACTGGTGTCAGGCCCCTTCGGATACTTAATCGATTTATTTTCTTTTTACCTTACCCCGAAAAGGAAGGGGCGCCTCGGGAGCATTGTGAGATGCGACGGGATCAGACATGAGCATCCTAGCCTTAGGAACCCGGCGCCGGCGAGAGGGGTCATCGTCGTCTGAGAGAAGACGACTTGGAACCCATGACATCGCCAGCAGTATCGCGAAATCGAGACTGACCAAACACTGGGGCCTCGTCGTACTTGACCTAAAGTCTGAAGAGGCGGAGGCACGTAGACGGGGAATGAGAGGGAAGAAGAAACGCCGAGAAAAGGACCTGACGCTAAACAAGCAGAGGAAAATCCCGAGCGAAATACAAGAACACGAAAATATAAAAACGAAGTGAAGTTATAAAGTAGAGAATTGGCGGGAAGGTCGACAACCGAGGAAGCGAGGGAGTATGAAAAGCAAGCGCGAAACTTCGAGAAGTATCATTAACGGCGCCCACGCGTGACGGTCGGGTTAATCAATCACATCAGTAGACACGAGAAATGTATATCGCGAGTTAATCCGGCCCTTGCCCACCACAGTCCGCACCGCAGTGAGGCGAAAACGATAAGGGGTATAGAATTGGACCCAGTATCCACGGCTCTCGCCCGGCAGATAAACCGTGGGGTCCTTGCCCATGTGTCCTTCCATAGCGGCCCAACGAGCTGGCTCATTAGGCCCAAAACATGGTTGGGAAAAATAGGGAGCCCGTACTCGCCCGGTCAACCGTATCGGCACCAATAACGAGAAGATGAAATATTTCTAAAAGATATCCTACTCTTCCGATCAAGTCACGTATAAAGGAAAGAAAACGTAGAAAATAATCGAGTTGGACATTCCTCGATAAAGAAGGATTATTCCCAAAATAAGCTCCTTTGACTAATCCATTTCTAAATCTGGTGACTATGTGAGAAACATACCCTCGATAGGAAGGGCCCGAGTCACTGATCTGGCCGATCGATAACCCACTACGAATACAAGGCGCTCCGCGCTAGTGCGCTGATACAAAGCAGCGCCACCAGCTATACCGTTATACCGGAAAGAATCACGACTTAGGCATCGAGGGCCGGAAGCCAGGAAGGCGGCCCTCTCGGAGCCCTTCTTCGCCGATTCTTCTTGCGGGGAGGCGTCACGCGTCGAGCACAGTAGATCAGCTTGACCCAGCGTCCTCGGTTCAGCCGCTGGCCGTCACCAGTCGGTAGACCCGCGCGCTCGGCCCGATTCGATTGAAAGGCATCATCAAAAACAAATTAATTTTTTTATAAATCTATTATTTATTTTCTTCCTTTTCCTTTTTATCTGTTTTCTTTTTTTATTTTGCATTTTCCTGAAATTCGGCAACCAAACATAGCTAAAAATTTTAATTTTCTTAAAATAGCGAGAATTTAAAAGAGGGGCCATTTAGAATTTAAAAGACAAGGTAACTCAAGAATGTTGAAATTTTCTCTTGTAGTTTTCACTCTTCCTCATTTATTAAATTTTGTTCTACCAGCATTCACTTATTTCTCATGACTTGCAGCTTTCTTTTGCCTTTATCATCATATACATTTGAGTTGAATGTGGCTCTCTGTGATATGGTCTTCAAATGCATAGGAGAAAGATGACATTCTCCATTTGGGTTTGCCATAAGAGAGAGTGATTCAAAGTTTGAGGAATGATTCGAGCTTAATGATGCTTTTGAGATTTTGGCATGAAAGTAGTTATTATTGAAGTTGATGATGCCTTTTCAGCGGAGCCAGGCTAGAGCGTCTTTGGTTGTTGGAGGCCGGTCCGTTGGATGCGGGCGTTGGACTCTCTCTGCCAAAAACAAGAAACAAAGAGGTTGTGGGGGCTCTGCTTGGATTCTTGCTCCGATGCCGTCGGTTCTTTCATGTGGAAGAAAGTATCATTTGCTTAAGAAATGATGATGGTGCATAGTCGCATGCCTTTCAGATGGGGTGACACGATGATAGTATATATTTTCCCGATTGGATGGTGATAGGATTCTCTCTTGTGGATGAAGGATTTCTTTCCTTATCATTGTCGGATTAATAAGGGATAATTAAGCTTGGTATTGAGAAATTATCTACTTCACTATTTGTGAATTTGGTTTGATTTACAGGATAAGCAGTTATTGGGGATTATCCTACTTCCCTTATTGGTGAGATTTGGTTTGATTTATAGGATATGGGCTCTTTAGGCTGTCCGCGTTACCGGCCCTCGGGGAGGATGAATTGGGCTCCCATTTTGGGCCTGTGCTAGAAGCCCGGGCGTTTTACTGGGCCGCTTATAAATCTTCTTTTAATCCTTCTTGGAGAAGCGGGAGTGGGCTATGCATATTTTTTAAACAGGTAAGAAGTGATGATGAATCGATCTTTGTGCATGAAAGATTTTCTGGGCTGGAGATTGTACCATTGGCATGATACCATGGTTTGCAAGGCATTGTGATAGACTTTATTGACTCTTATTATACATACTACTTTATAACCTAACAACTGAACAAACTATTAAAACCAACTTTGAACAATATGCAACTATATACCTATTGATTCACTCATGATAACATCAAGTTCAGTGATATCAAAAAAATGATTAAGTTAGGGTTATTTTTAAATCTTTAATTTCCTCCAATATTTAAAAAATAAATGGATAAACCCAATTTTAAAAACCAAATCAAAATTCATTTGTTAATCCTGAACAATTTCCAGATTATATATAACCGTGGTTGATCAGAATTATATAGACAGAAGTTGTCATTGTTTTACATTTAACTAATTGTATAATATTCACACTCCCAGTTTTTGCTTTGAAGAGATGATCTGCAAAGTTCAGGTTAATCATGCAAGTGAGTCATACTTATCAGACTTAAATCTAACTAGCAGGACTTGTATATTTAAGTATAGACTCAAGTACGAATTTACTGACCTAATTAATAAAATATTTAAAAAAATAAGAATAAAACTTTCAAACGGATAAAATAGAAAATGTGAGCGGTTGCGACTATATTTATTTTAGGTTAATCTCATACTATGATCTCACATTTTCTATATAATTTACCATTAATCAGAGAGAGTAAAACTGCACTAATTCCTTTTCAAAAAAAAAAAAAAAAGTTATACTATAGTCACCTTTTTTTTTTCACGCTTCTATTATTATTTTGAATTGTATTTTAGAAGAAAAAATATATATTTTTTTTCTGAGAAAAAAAAAGAAGAGAAAATGTTTATAAAAATAGATTTTTTTGTTGGGTGAAAAGAAAAAATGAAAGATTTGTTTTTGTAAACGGGGGATCATTTAATTTATTTTAATAAAATAACCCTATAGAAATCTCAAAAGACTAAGGTGGTGTTTGTTATTTTTATTTAACACTAAATATAATTTTTTTGAGCTTAATCTTCAATGATCTTAATAACATTAAGTATTAAGGTTGTTGTTTTAACATTGAGTAGCGAATAAGGATGACAATAGGACAAATTATTTCAGGTTACCATGCTCTTGCCGCTCTTAATGGGACGAGGTTTTGATTTAGTATAATCGGGTTTAGAAAGTATTGTTACTCATGTGCAGGTTATATTTTAAATAATTTATTATTATTTTTATTTATACTTTAATATAAATAATAATAATAATTAGAATATTTTTAATAAAAAATTTTATAAAAA
Source organism: Tetrastigma voinierianum (assembly GCA_016808115.1). Lineage (NCBI taxonomy): Eukaryota > Viridiplantae > Streptophyta > Magnoliopsida > Vitales > Vitaceae > Tetrastigma > Tetrastigma voinierianum. The sequence continues at coordinate 113,900 of JAEQBH010005579.1, read as the reverse complement.
TTCATAATATTTTTATTTTTTTTATGAAATATATTAATTTAATATAATAAAAATAAAAAAGCAAATATAAAATAAAAAATAAAATAAAAAATAAAACAAAAATCAAATGTAAATGGGACAGGTTTGGAGATTTTCTCATCCCCGTCCCTGATTTTCTAATTTTTAAATGTAACAAGTTTGAGGTGAAAAAATAATAAACTAGGGTTAAGGATGAAGTATCTAAATCCCAAACTTTAGTTGTTATCACTGTAATGTATGTGTAGCCGCCTTTCTTGTTGAGCAGCGATGAAGTTTTAACATTTTAGTGCTAGTGGCTTTTACGAATAGAAAAGTCAAATATTCACTTTTATATTCGAGCTTTATTAAAAATTTAATGATAAGTATTATTGAAATTTTTAAAAAACAAACTTAATCTTTTTGGCTTGGTGCTTCAACATTAAGTCAAAAAATAAACACCACCCAACTAGTTTTCAATTATGTTAGAAATAGAGAATAAATGCATTTTCAACTCCGCAACATAAGACAGAAATTCAAATTTATGGAAAAAGTAATCGTAATTGGTTAAAAATCGAAATTTATTCTCTAGATCTCAGATGAAAAAACGGATTGCAGATTGGAATGGAGTCTACATGAGAAATCTAGCTAGTATGTAAAATTTCGTAAAATTAGGACAATCGGAATTTTACACGTTACGAGCATCGCGGTTAGAGTGCTAGTAAAGCGATTGTCGATGCGGCAGTCGCATATAACATGTACTCATGTGCCATAAGTGGTATGAGTAGAGAAATGATGAAAATGGACAGCCGAGATAGAGCCGAATGTCAAAACTGGGAAATGAAGGGATATAATGGGCATTTTGGAAGTTGTTAAGTCACTATAGGACAAAAATGCTCTTGTTGTCTCCTTCATTAAACCAAAAGCAAGCGTGAAAGAGGAGGAGGCGACTTCTTGGAGGTGGAGGCAATGGTGGTTTTAGAGAAGGTCTGCGACTTCTCTCTGGGTTACTGCGATCGGGCCGTCGGCGGTCTTAGACGAGGAGAAGCTGCTCTCTGCGAGAGAGGGAGCTACGTGTGGTGCCGGTTTGTGAGTTTTGACAAACTCCGAGAGGTGAAGTTTCTCCTACTTGGGTTTTATTCCGCTAAGTACTTTCTGATGTTTGATGATAAAGTAGTGAGTATTTGATCGATCCCAAACCTTGGGGCCAGAATTGATAAAATTACGAAACCAGTAGCGGTAGTAGCGCCACGGCTGGTTGGGGTGTCAAATTGTGCTTTCATAATAAATCATGTATTGATTGAAATTAGTAGGAAATGGCGGAAATCTGATTCACAAGGTGAGCGAATTGGTGTGATTTTTAGAATAGTAGCAGAGGTTTCACTATTCGAAAGTGTTCTCAAAAATATATTTTTGTGAAAATATGTGTTCGGTTGAGTAATTCAAATCGAATTGCTCGTGTTTGATCATTATTACATTGAGCTAATTTTGATGTGATGAAATTAAAGTACATAATATGATTGTGTGATTTAATTTATATGACCTGTGCATGGTGATATCATTTGCATGTGTTACCGATTATTGAAATGGCATCCTGATACATTTCATATCTGCTGGGTAACTAGAAGTTAGGTGTGTGAGTGCATGACATGGTTTTGTATAAAAGCGGGACACAGTTGCGAAGAATTTCACGGGATGATATTCCGGAGAATGGGTTGGAGATGGTGACAGATCATTTGGATGAGGACCATGGCTGTTCAATCCTGATAATTCGCCTCGGAGGGTAGTCCTATATTTTTTTACCGAATATTTGGTGGTATGTTTTCAGAACAAATAGGTTTGTTTGAAAATGGTATTTTCTCATACATGGCTTAGGCGCTGGTGGGAGTCGGTGAGGACTGAGACATGAGGATAGCATGTAGACATTCAGTGGATCATGAATTTGCTTGAATGTATGTTTGTTCTGGAACATTGCACTACACTTAGGTGGAGAGTGGCCCGCGGGGCGATTCCACTGCGGCATTATCACCACAATCGAGGGATATTATTTTCTGAGGTACGGGAGCGTGCGGGGGAGGCTCATCCTATGGATTGAGAGTTAGAAGAAAGTCGGGTTTGTGGCTTTGGTTGATGATATATACATGTATGTTAAATATCTAATTTTAATATATGTATCGTATGAAATGAAATATTATGCTTCTGTAACTATTTGAGTATATAGTTGGATTCCTAGTTAATATGTATTATAGGTACAGTTTGTGGCCCAAGTGGCCGTATTACTCATGTGATTGGATATATTGGATATATTGGTTATATTTGGATATGTTGCCTTTGTTTGGGACAGGTGCTGTCGGGTATTGTATTTGGGTAGAGCTCCGTACAGGGAGCTGCGCCGATTTTTCGATAATGTGGGTCACCCAGAGCATTCACGAGTATTCCGCGGGGTTGACGGGTAGTCAAACGGACCCGGAAGGTTTGGGGTGTCACAACTTAATTATCGAGGAGCTAAGATGCTTGATTACCTTGGGAGCTCGGTGGGTGTAGTTTTAAGTTTGAAGTGCGATGCGAGCTTCGGCTTGGTATCGAGGCTTAGGTATCTACGAATACACAGGGGCTCGGGTTTGGGTATCCATCACCACTAGGTGTGATTGATATTGAGTATGGTATGAGATTGCCTAGAAATCACGGGACAAAACTGGACACTTCCCATGCATGTCTTTTGGGTGATTGTTTGATAAATGATGTGTATTCAGTGTGAATGTTTGATGAATAGATTAGTATACCATGTTGTATGTGTTATGATTGTTTATTGTTCTTAGTAAGTGCTTACATGAAAACAAGTGAAGTGTTTGAAAATTTGAGGAGTTTTACAGTTTGTGAAACTGGAACAAGAAAATAAATTTTAGAAAGCGTATTAGCAGAGTTTTTATATAATAATGCAGAGTTTTTCGTAGCGTGGTGTGGGGATTCTCATGTAGTGATCCACCTTGATTTCGACTCACTCGGACATGCTTGGAGCTCACTCGGACATGGTTTCGACTCACTAGGAATGAATTCTTCTTGGGGTCTTGCACCATAACTTAGAGTTCTTATATAGTATGGGGTTCTACAACATAGTATGGGGGATTATTATGTAGCATGGGTGATTCTTAAGCAAGTTATGAAGTTGACATATAACATGGTGGTTCTGCCCATATAACATGGGGGATTCTTATATTTATGGGTTTATGAGTTATGGGGATTCCATATAATCATGAGTTCCCCATAATGGGTGTTTCAATCTTTTGAAACCATGGAAATCATGGAAACAATGGAATAAGGTGAAAAACATTTTTTTATTAAATTAAATTAGAATAAAATAAAATCAAATAAAATGAAACAAAATTTTCGAAAAATTAAATTTTCAAAAATGAAAATTTAAAAAAAAAAAAAAAGTGTGTTTTAAATGTATAATTGATTTGCCTACATTTTACCTTAAATCGAGGACAATGTAGTATACAACGATTCACGTGTATGAATGGTGTCTTAGTGTGTTTGGGCGTAGAGATCTTTGCAGTGAGTTGAACTACCATGTTAGTTGTGTAGATGACTAGTGAGAATGAGGCGTAGGGAGTGCCGCGGGGTATTAGTGGGGCACCGCGACATTTGACCAGCCACTGATTGTTGATGAAGTGGAGGTCTTTCTGGCCCAAAAAAATTTGTAGATATTCTGGCCAATTTCCTTTATCGCACATGCTAGCATATCAGGTAGTCAAGGAGGTCCTAGTAACCTCCAGAGGTTTAGGCGCATCATCCTCAGGCATTCCTGGGGAGGGCCGGTAAGTGACGAGACCATTTAGTTTATGCGGATGAGAGAGCATCTTGGAGGCTATGGGATCACCTAAAATCGGCGGGATGGATTACTTCATTCCGGCTAGAGGCGAGGCCCGGGTATAGGTGGAATGGGTTAAGACTTCTAGAGACTTACGGGTTGCCTGACATGGGCGAGTTTGGTGTTCGCGGTGGTGCTCCTCGAGGAGGCTGAGGTATGCAGAGGCTCGGGAGTTCCTAGATTTGACGAGGCGTGATTATGATGGATTATGTAGTGGGTTCTGGGGTGGCGTTTGCTCAGTGTTGGCCCCTGAGACTTGGCCAAGGTTAGGAGATTCGAGAATGGGTGAGTTGTCCGTTGGACGGGGTTGGGACTTCTCTCAGGATATGGACTCCATGGTTTGGGTGCCACGACCGTAGAGATAGTTAGGCTTAGGGTTGTTTCGAGAGAAGCCATTTGTAGTTCTCCCCTAGGGATTAGAAGTGAGGCAGGATGATATGTCGAAGTTTGAGGTTGGAGATCTCGAGACTCTACTCCATGTGATGGACGGATCTGGACATGTGGGTTAGGTATCATGCGGGGATGATTCATTGTGGATTCACAAGGGTCGTTGCTCGATTGTGGCGTTCAGAGTTACACCCTTCCTCTGGGACAGTGCAATTATTGATGGAGGTTGGCGATCTTGCCAGGCGGTATCCAGGTCCCAGTGTTAGGGACCAGGTTAAGCGGGTTGGCTCGTGAGCCTTACTGAGACGGAGAGATGGAGCCCAGATCTACCTCGAGTGAGTATAGGTGTGGATGTTTTTCCGAGGATGGGCTACAGTTCACCTCCCGCAGAGGGTGGTACTTTGGTATCGAGTTACACCACAATTGCTTCACCCCATCTCTATGACTCCATATAGGATGGCACCGGTTGAGTTCGCGGGGAACTTAGAGTCCGATTCACAGAATTATTGGAATGAGGGGTTCATAAGGTGAGCACTTCACCATGGGGCACTACGGTTCTATTTGCGAAGAAGAAGGACAAGACCTTCAAGTTGTGCATTGATTCTAAACCATTGAGTTGAACCGGGTTCTGATCAAGAATCGGTACCATTCACAGGATTGACGATTTGTGTCAGTTAGGAGGCATGAGTTTGCCTCAGATAGACCCAACCGCATTAGTTACCATCGGTGAGGGGGTTGCAGGATACGAGATATCCTAAGACAATTTAGGACGGCGTTATGGGCACTTTGAGTTTACGGTGATGCCTTTGGATTGAAGAAGCGAATGCACCGGCTGGCATTCATGGATCTCTCTTGCATAGGATATTCCAACCCTATTTAGATCAGTTTGTCGTAGTCTTCGTGGATGACATCTTGATCTACTCCCAGTCAGAGTGGGAGCATGAGTATCACTTGAGGATCGTATTAGTTGATGAGACCGTGGCTGTGCGCATGAGTTCGGTAAGTGTGAGTTTTGAAAACTGCGGGTGGGATTTTTAGGACACGTGGTGTAATATGTCGACATCAAGTGTCGGTCGACCTGAGAAGGTCGAGCGGTGATGAGTTGGGAGGCGAAGTCGGTCTTAGAATCGTGGTTTCTGGGATTGGTGTTTGGGTATTCTGGGGAGATTCATTGAGGGATTTCTCGGAATGGCGGCTCTGACTAGGTTGACCCGGAAGGAGGTCAGGTTTGATTGGGATGACCTATGCGGGGCATTCCAGGGTTGAAGGGGCCTTGACTCCCATCTTGATAGTCCGGACCGGGCGGGGGTACACAGTGGTGTGATGCCTCGAGGCGGTTGGGATGTGTGTTTTGATCACGATCCAGGGAGGGGTAGTAGCTTATGGTTCTTGTCGGGTTGAAGAATCCACGACGAAATTACCCCACACCGCGACATGGAGTTAAGCGTAGTAGTCTTAGCCTTGAAGATTTGGCACCACTACTTATCACGTGAGGAGTTTGGTGTATAGACCATAAAAGTCGAAGTATATTTTCACCTTGTGGGATCTCAATGAGACCGCCAGATGGATGGAGTTCCTAGAGGATTATGACTTCACTTGGCCTGCATCTCGGTGAGGCAAATGTAGTGGCGATGCTTTCGGTCGGAAGTCATATGAGAGCGTTAAAGCATATATAGCTTCGGGAATTAGCGGATGCCGAGGCGTAGGGCAGAGTTTGGCGACAGTCGTGGCAGCGATTTCGGGTACCTTAGGGAGTTTAATGGCTGCAGTCTGTTGGCCAGTGATTGGAGTCCCAATGGCGGGGCCATGAGAGATAGTGTCCATCGAGGGGCCAGAGTCACGATCGGTCTCACGGGTGGCCCGAGTGGTTCGTTCCACCCACAGATCGATGCGTCTTGATATAGGGAAGGGTAGTGGTTCCTCGATTGGTGATTTAGAGAAGATTCTCAGGGAGTTTCGCTGCTCTCGATTTTCCGTGCATCTGGGTGGCACGAAGATGTACTGGATCTTAGCATTAGCCAATTACTATTGTATTAGAGTGGGATGAAGAGACCGTAAGGGACTTTGTTGACGATGTCTCGCGTGTTGAGGTTAAGGCTGAGCCGCGAGAAGCCAGCGGGGCTACGCCCGATGTTGGAGGTGGTGAGTGGAAGTGGGAACACGCGTCACGCGATGGACTTTGCGTTACGCACGGACACGGCGAAGCATGGCGCGGTATAGGTGATAGTGGACCGACTCACGAGTTCGGCATTTCTAAGCGCGTCTTGATGACCTTTGCCTTGGAGAAGTGCGCGGTTATACATTCGAGAGATAGTCAGAAGCTACATGGAGTGCCGGTATCCATAGTGTCAGATCGAGGCCCGAGGTTGCTTTACGGCGTACACTTTTGAAGAGTTTCAAAGCTATGGGCTGCAGACTATGAGTGTTCCGCCCTCGGACGGATGAGGTCCCGGAAGGTATCTGGGTATTAGAGGGACATGCTACGAGCGGGTGATGCGGGATCATAAGGGTGTTGGGAGGAGCATTGCCTCGTGGATTCGCCTACAACAGCGGTTACCGGAATTATACGAGGATGGCACCGTATGAGACATTGTATGGGAGGCCATGTAGGTCACCATTATGTTGGACCGAGTGGGAGAGCTCCCAGCTGGTCACGATTAGAACACCTCAGGAAGGTGAGCTTGTCCCGACAACGTCTTCTCAAGGCTCGGGCCGCGAGCAATGCGGATGTCGGCGTCGGCCGTTACAATTTGAGGTTGGAAGTCCGCGTCTTCGCGAAAGGTGATGCCTAAGAGGAGTGGTCGGGTTCGTGAGAAGCTATGTGGAGTTGTGGACACTTCGAGGATACTCGAGAGGATAGGCAGAAATAGCGTGCCGGTTGGCGTTACCGCCGAAGGCATGTGGGTGTCACGAGGGTATTTCACGACTTTATGCCCCCCGGAGTATCTCGGATCCGGCTCATGGTGGATTGGGAATGAGAAGAGAGGTTGACCACGGTGGTTGGGGAGGTTGGGTGTGCGATGTTGATGCGTGGATAAGTTTTGCGGCCTTAAGGCCCAGTGAGGCTAGTGAGAGAAGTGCTATGGAGGAATTATGGGTGGTCACGTGGGAGCGCGAGGACACGATCGAGCCCACTTATCCCTTCTTGTTTAGGATGAAGGTACGTCGTTTGGTAGTTCCAAGATTTAAATGATTGTTTACATGCATGGTGGGGAGTGCACGTTGCATATGCATGAGTAGTTGTAATTGTCCTGAATTTCCGGATGAGAAATTCCTTTAAGATGAGAAGATATGGGCAGAAATTCAATTTATGGAAAAGGGCAAAATAAATAATTTCTAGTTACAAATTGTAAATTCTTAAAAATCAATATTTATTCTCTACATCTCGGATGAAGCCACGCAGTTGAATCGTCTCGTGAAATCTAGCTAGTATGTAAAATTTCGTAAAATTCGAGACAATCCAGATTTTACGTTTGAGGCATCGCGGTTCGAGTCTGATGGCAATTTATCGATCGATCACGTGAAAACCATATATCTGCTCATGTGTCATAAGTGGCATGGTAGAGGAAATAGTGAAAATGAATGGCCCGAGATGTTGAGGCGAATGTCAAAAGCGAAATGAAGGGATATCGTGGTCATTTTAGGTTGTTTAAGTCACTATAGGACAAAAATGCTACAGTATTTGTCTCCTTCATTAAACCAAAAGCAAGAAAACGTGAAAGGGGAGGAGCAGCTTACTGGAGGTCGACAATGGTGGTTTTAGAGAGAAGTTCTGCGGAAGCCTATAGATTTACCTGCGATCAGAGGAAGCTAGTCGGCGGTCTTGGGACAAGAAGGAGAGCGCTCTCACAGCGGAGGGGCTACGTGTGGACAGGATTTGTGAGTTTTTGACAAACTCAGGAGGTGGGGTTTCTCCCTACTTGGGTTTTATTCCGGCTTTACAGTGCTACAGTGTTTGAGTAGAATGAGGCCGTGAGGGACCGTTTGATGGGTCAGGCAGGACCCGGGTGTCTGAATTTTTAAACCCTAAGAGTAGCGTAGTAGGCGGCTAGTTGGGAGTGTCAAATTGTGCTTTGCATAATAAATCATGTATTGATTGAAATTAGGCGAAAATGGCGGGAAATCACGAGTTCACAATGACGATGGTGTAAATTTTTAGGAATAGCCATGAGGTTTCACTATTCCCAGAACGAGTGTTCTCAAAAATATATTTTGTGAAAATATGTGTTCGGTTGAAGTAATTCAAAATTGGTGCTCGTGTTTGATCATTAGCCCATTGAGCTAGATTTTGATGTGATGAAATTAGAAATTACATGTGATTGTGTGATTTAAATTGTGAATATATGCATGGTGATATATTTGCATGTGTATGAGTTATTGAAATGGCATCACAATGCATTTCACCTTGTACCTTGGTAACCTAGAAGTTAGGTGTGAGTGCGGCAGCATGGTTTTGTAAGCGGACGCCTTGAACTGCGAAGAGATTTCACGGGATGATATTAGGAGGGTGGGTTGGGATGGGCGACATATCATTTCGGATAGAGGACCATGGCCCATTTGGAGCTCACCCGACCAATTCGCCTCGGAGGGTAGTCCTATATTTTTGCAGATATTTTGGTAGTATATTTTCAAGAACAAATAGGTTTGTTTTGAAGATGATTATTACCTCTCATACATGGCTTAGGCAAGTGTGAGGAGTCGAGTGAGGACTTGAGACATGGGGATAGCATGTAGACATTCAAGTGGGATCAGTGCGAATGTATGTTTATTTTGGAACATTGCCTTGCACTTAGGTGGAGAGTAGCCCATAAGGCGATTCCACTCTGCCGAGCATTAGCTCACCTTGTCGAGGATGTTGGCTGCAGTGCAGAGGGGCGTGCGAGGGACGGCTCGTCATGGATTGAGGATTAGAAGACGAGGATTAGAAGAAAGCCGGTCGTGGGCTGCTGATGATATATACATGTATTTAAAATGTCTAATTTTAAAATATGTATCGTATAAGGGTGAAAATATCAGAACTTTGTAACTATTTGGTATATAGTTGGATTCCTAGTTAATATGTGTATTATGAGTACCGCTTGCGGGGGCCCATAATGTATTACTTCATGTGATTGGATATATTGATATATTGGGATAGACAACGTTTAGACAAGTATATGCGTGTATTATTCGGGGCAGAGCTCCCGCACAAAGGAGACTCCTACCCGATTTTCAGTGGAAAATGCTCCGTCACCCACATTCACGAGTATTCCGCGCAGTTGATTCGTAGTCAACTGACCAGCCTGGGTGTCACAACTGGTATCGAGCTAAGGTAAACGACACTTGAGCTCGGTGGGTGTAGTTATAAGTTTAGTCCCGATACAGTTTTCATTACCTTGGTGTCGAGCTTTAGTATGCGAATACCTGTGGAGCTCTGGGTTTGGGTATCCATTACCACCAGGTGTGGTTCGATGTTATGTAGGTATGAGGATTACCTAGGAAATCACTTCGACAAAAACTAGACACTACATTGCATGTCTTCTTTAGGTGATTGTTTGATAAATGATGTGTATTCATGTGAATGTTTGATGAATGGTGTGTATACTCATGTTGTATGTGTTAAGGCATTGCTCAGGTTCTTAGTAATTAGCACATAGAAAACAAGTGAAGTGTTCGAAAAATCAGGAGTTTTGCAATAGAACCTGAATAAGAAAATAAATTTTAAGCATATTACGGGGATTTACAATATGGGGATTTTACGTAACGTAGTGTAGGGATCTTTATATAAGACGGACTCTACATAATGATCCTCGCGCATTCCGACCACTGGACATGGTCTCGACCAATTTCGACATGGTTTCCTCGACTCAATTCTAATGAATTCTTCATGTGAATTTTATATAACTCGTGGACTTATATAAGATAGGGATTCTAATATAGTATGGGGGATTCTAACATAGTATGGGGGATTATTATGTAGCATGGGTGATTCTTAATTAAGTTATGGGGGATTCTTATATAACATGGGTGATTCTTAAATAACATGGGGGATTCTTATATAACATGGGGGATTCTTATATGTTATGGGGGATTCCCATGTAATATGGGTGTTTCCCATGTAATATGGGTGTTTCCAGCTGCTGGAAATAATGGAAATCATGGAAATAATGGAAATAATGGAAATAAAGGTGAAAAAAACATTTTATTAAATTCAAATTAGAATAAAATAAATCAGCAAATGAGACAAAATTTTCGAAAAATAAAAATTTCAAAATGAAAATTTTGAAAAAAATGTGTGTTTTGGGGTCAGATAATCGATTGCCCTCAGACATTCAGAATGCAAGGACAATGTATACACCGACACGTGGTAATGAATGTCTCTGGGCAGTGTTTGAGCCGTGGAGATACTGCATTGAGATTGAACTACCATGTTAATTGTGTGTGATGACCAAGAGGCGACGAGGCGTAGGGGAGTCCACTTGTATCGGGTCGTGCACCACCTACATTTGACCAAATTACGCAGATTTGGACTAGTAGGTACTTATTTTTTTAAAATAACTTAAAAATAAATTACGTATCATAATTATTTTATTATTTTATAATTTTATTAAAATATTATACAAAAATTATTATTATTATAAATAATTTTTAGTTATTTTTTAAAAATAAATACCATGATAAAAATCATCCTCATTTTTTTAATACATCTTTATTACACTGTTAAATTCATATATTATTTATAAAAAATAAAATCTTATCTAAATTTCCAAAAAATAAAATTTTAAATAAATATTATTATAGTATCTAATCCAATTTTATTTATTTTAAAGAACTCTACCGTTTAATTTATTCAATATTTGTATAATATTATAAAAAATTCCAAAAAAAAAGAAATTAAGATAAATAATTTATTTTTAAGTTATTTTTTAAAAACAAAATACTATGAGAAAAAATATCATCCTCATTACAAATATTAAATTTACATAATATTTATAAGAAAAATTAAATTTTTATCTCAATTTTGAGAAAATTAATTTTTAAATAAAAATAATTATCATATCTAACTAAAAAAATTACAAAATCAATCTTTTAATTTTTATCTAATTTTTAAATAAAAATTAAATGATTAAGTTAGAAGGGTAGATGATGGCTGGATATTGCAGGGAATTAGTTTGAACATTTTAAAGAGTAAGGATAAATACCAAAAAATATAAAAGGGCAAGGCGCTAAGAATGCATTATTCCTAGAAAATTTAATAGTTCTAAGTTATTATAAAAAAATGCAACATCTTAAAAGAAGAAGAATATATATATATATATATATATATATATATATATATATATATATATATATATATATATATATATATATATATATATATACCGTTAAAAATGTTAAAATCTAAAGGATGACACAGCATCCGCACAAGAATAATGATAATAAAAGCCTACACATTTCATAATAAAAATTCTTATAATACATAAGATTACATATTTGACTAATGAAAATCAATTGATATGATGATTATGTCAGATCTAACTTTGTCATTTGAACTGCAAACACGAAAATCCACGAAGAGCCAACCGTCAATGACACAAATACACGAAGAGCCAACGACACAACTACACGCCGCATCATATCGACGACAAAAATAGGAGAAACAAAGGTAAAACAAAGGCAAACCCAGATCGGTGTGGATGAAACTATTTTATTAGAAAAGAAAACCCAGATCTGGAGAAAAAAAAAACGATGAAGGAAGTGGTTTTAGGCCAAGAATAACAAAAAAAAAAAAAAAAATCATCCATCCTATATGTAAGGGAAATACCTCGAGTAGATAAGTTATGAGGAGATATTCATTTATAGACAAAAGATGCACTGTATCTGTACAATTACAAACATGGAAACAAATATACAAGGAAAATAAATTGCTACAATTGTGGAGAATCACTGATATCTTGGTCATAATCAGAGGAATCAGATTGTCCTCTAATATCCCCCCTCAAAGTTTGCATGGTAGAAAGAGGAAAAACGCACAACTTGGCACGATCCAATAAAAATTGCAATTGGCCACCCCTTTTGTAAAAACATCGGCCAACTGTAGGTGTGACGGGACAAAGCCAAGACTAATAACCTTGTGGGCAACAAGTCCCCTAACAAAATGATAATCAATATTAATATGTTTGGAGCGAGATTTGGTGACTAGGTTGGAAGCAATGAACCTGGCACTATTGTTGTCGCATAAGAGTCTCGGAGGAGAGGGGAGGGTGATATGGAGTTCTTGAAGAAGTTGAAGTGTCCATGATTGTTCCGTTAAAGAACAAAGAGGCAAAAGCACAAGATTTGGCCTCAAATAATTGAGTGCACCTGATAGTTTCATTTTTGGGAGCACCAAGGAAATTAAGTTGTACAAGATAAACATAAAATCCAGTTATGGAACGCCGAGTGATAGGACAACCGACCTAATCAACATCAGAATAGTTGAGTAAAGTATCAGAGGAATCTCGTGAGAGTTGGAGGCCATAATGGTAGGTTCCTTTGACATAGCATAAAATACGCTTCAAGGCTCTAAAATGATCAACGGTGGGAGCATGCATATATTGACATATAGAGTCAACATTGTAGGATAAATCCGGCCGTGTAAGAGTCAAATATTGTAATGCTCCAACTAGAGAACGAAACTATGTAGCATCTGATATTACCTTTGAACGAGGTAGGGAATTTTCCTATTTTGAATATTTCTAGTCTAAAGGTCATTTAATGGCTTAGGGTTTTCTTTGAGGCCGTGAGAGGCCGTAAATTTCTGTCCAAAATCTAGGGACTGAGTGTAGGAATTTTTAGGAATTTTCGGGATTGTTTTTGGACAGTCTGGACAGGATTTTCAAGGTTGTTTTCAAGTAGTCCCGGATTGTGTTGATATTTGGTTTTAATCCCGGGACTGATGTCTTCGTTTTGTCGGCTTTTGGTATCAATTGTAATTGTTGGATGAATGGAACCAAAATGGTTCATATCGTAGCTGAATCGAGAGGTGCCTTGTTTATGTGGGTCCGAGATTTGGGTCATTTTGTGTGTTATTGTTGGAAAAATAAATAACATGTTGTTGTGTGTAAAAATCATGTTAATATGTGCTTGCGTGATGTATTAACATGAAAATTGTGATGAATGGAAATTATATGTAGGAAATATAATTATTCGGAATTTATAAATGTTGCATGTAGCATGACATAGCATGAATGACATGATTGCATTTCATATGTACCCACATCGCGTTTAGCCTGGGTGTGGGTGCATGGTAACGTTATTCACTATTCTCGTGAATGTGTGGTAAGCTCAAAAAATGGGACCACGTTCAAAATCAAGACTCACGATGGTATAAATCAATAAATATAAATCACGTGGTGTTTGGGCATAACAGAGCGTAGATCCCCTAGGGTGAAAGACCCAAATTTATATGCGCTTAGGACATGATCACCGACATGCAGAAAGCCCTGGCCAAATGTCGAAGATCGTGAGAGTCGATCTTAGGATGTGACCCCGAAATAGACGTGGCCCATGAATAAACACACGGGATTGGATAAATTAAAATGAATATTGGAGGTTGTTCAATGGGTTAAGTCATTGGGTGAAACACCAATGATTGGTTTTCACACTTGTCATTTGCATGTGTGATGGAGTCGGTCAGAACTCGGGTTGTGGGCATGAGGAGTCTCATCTCATGCATGACATTGAACATTCCATATAGGATTGCATTATTTATATGAAATATGATTGATGTTTTATGTACGCCATTGCATGTGCATTTAGGTGGGGAGTAGCCCTTGTAGGAGTAGTTTTCTATTAGACATTGCTCAATTGCCGTGGACCCCTTTTGTGCAATAGGTGTATAGGAGACGGCACTCTGATGAGGCCGTGATTATGAAGAAGCCTGATGTGTGGCCTTGATATTACCTTTGAGTAACATTTTTATAAAAATATTTTGTATAAAAGAATTGTAACTAAAATTTTTTGGGACTATTGTCTAAATAGTCGAGTATGTAATTATGGTAAGATGGCCGTGATCGAACTTTTAGGGACTGTAATTAAGCCTTTTATTTTCATAATTTAGATTTAAATGTGAAAGAATGGGTTCTGGTAGAGGGATGTATATATTGGGGATATAGACGGATGGACACTTATAGGAATTGATACCACTATCTTTGAGACCACCAGATGGGTTATGATTATTTTGTTATACAGGTTGTATGTTAGGTAGAGCTCCTCGAACAAAGGAGACTGTGATTTTGTGAAAATATGGATTGCGATAAATGGGATACAACGCTAGTCACTCAAAATCCATAGAATTCAAAGGTCGGGACTGTTGTCAACATGACCCTGTGGATTTGGGTGTCATAGCTTGCATCGAGCTTAGGCAGACGATTACCTAGGGAGCCTAATGTGGGTATCCACAAGTAATTCCTCGAAATAAGTATACAGCTTATAAATGTACTCTAGGTATACGAATACCTAGTATCTTAGATCATATCATCGTGTCATGGTTTTCAGGCTTAATATGTCAGGTCATGTGGTGATTTGAAGTTAATAATGATATACAAAGGGATTGTATATGGAACAATTAGGTTAGAAAAAATAACTTTAGGGGTTCGAAGTGTACAAATGAACATGATAGTTCGGGAAATGGTGTGTATTAGTGTTGACATTGCGCACCAATAAGGAAAAGGATGGAATCTGATGTAGCTCATGATGTAAAGTTCATTAATGGTTGGCATGTTCACTACCAGTTAGACTGAGATACAGAAATTTGAGAACCTAATACTATCCGATGTGTAGATGGTCGACGTGAGGAAGAGACGTCGGGACGTGTGGGATGAGTAACAACCCACGACCACTCCGCTTTGACTAAAGATACCTCCATAGAGGTTGTTGTTGTCGCTGATCGCTACCCTTTATGCAAAGCAGTGTGGTTGTTGCCACCATCGCACAAGCCGGGTGCAATTGGGAACCAAGGGGGGTCAAGTAACTCAAAGGTCTAAGGCACATCATCCGACATACATGGAGGAGGGACTGATGGGTCAAGATAACCTTGGCCATTGGAAGAAAAAGAGTAGATGACAATAACCCGAGCATCCAAGATATGGGTGCTAATACTAAGAGGAAGGAGAACTCAATCTTCTTCTAATTCGAAGGAAAATGAAGACTTTATTCCACAGATTTCATGAATGGGGCAAGGATATCGTACAAGGCCGAGTCGACTTCTAGCGTATCGTGGCAAATGACATGCTACTCATCACATTAGCCCGACATATGAAGCAAAGATTGCCCCCGCAGCCAGTGGATCCCGGAGTGGGAAACCACAACCCCAATTGTCGTTGACCCCACGACGCAACTTGTTCCTCCTATCTAACATGTGCCAGGGAACTAATATCGTCCCAAGCAAAGCGTACTGCCACCTACTTCTTCACGCATGGCTCATGGGCCAGCTGCATTAGCTCTAGGGTCAAGGCCAAGATTTCCAGTCGTATTTCAGTGGACTGTGCGCGTTCACGCGGTACCACGCCAGATCGAGCTTGTAGATTGTTCCATAGACAGATGTGCTTTCATCTCTCACACTTTTCGATAAGAGTGTTGTTTAAATTAATGCATCATATTCATGTTTATCATTGCAGATTTGCGTGAATGCCAGCTTAAAGGTAGAAACCTTGGAAAAGTCGTTGTAGATGTGAAACTCCCTAGGATTAGTGGGTGGAGGATTTATCGAATATGTTAGATCAGAATTAGAGATTTCAGGATCTCATCACGCCTGACCTTGTGCAAAGGACATCAGATTTCGATGTCATACTGCAATGGATCGTCGATGGTCCACAGAGCCTGCCTGATTGTGGGGATCGTAGGTGGGTTCATACTCCTTACAATATAGGATCAGATATTGGTGCGATGTGGTTTAGGGATAAGCATGATGCTTTACCTCCTGCATCGTGCACACAACTCCGTGGAGGGATAATGATGGGTTGGTTACAAGCCCTACCTCAGACTAGGCGACAGGATTTGAGTCTACCTCGAGTGGTTTACAAGTATGAGGATGTCTTTCCGGATGAGATACCGGGATTACCTCCGCATAGGGATGTAGACTTTGTTATTGAGTTACACCTTGGTACGTCGCCCATTTCTATGACTCCTCATAGGATGGCACCGATCGAGTTATAGGAACTCAAGGTCTAATTGCAAGAATTATTGGACAAGAGTTTTATTAAATCGAGCACTTCACCACAAGGCCCTGCTCGCTTGTTACAGTTAGTACAAGACTCTTTGATCGTGCATTGACTATCGGCATTGAACAGGTTACGATCAAGAATCTGTGATCCATTATTGAGGATTGATGATCTGCTTGGATCACCGAAAGGGGCGCCAGTCTACCCAAGATGTAATCTTTCTCGCAACGATTATCATTAGTTGAGAGTTAGGGAGACTGATATCCCTAAGATATCGTTTAGGACGCGGTATGGGCATTTCAAGTTCACAGTGATGCCCTTCGGATTGACGAATGCCCCAGCGGCATTCATGGATCTCATGCATAGGGTATTCCAACCTTACTTGAACTTCAATTTGAGCCGTGGTTCCTTGCTGGCTTATATCTTGATCTACCCCCACCGAGAGGAGCATGAGGATCATTTGAGGGTCATTCTACAAATTTTGAGAGACCATGCTGCACTGTATGCCCGAAAAGAAGCTAGCTTGATGTGAGGGTGAGATTTAGACATGTCGTGTCGGCTTCATGTGCGTGACCCCGAGAAGGTAGAGGGGGTTATGAGCTGGGAGAGGTCAAGTCGCCTCGAGATAATGCAGCTTCTTGGGATTGGGCAAGGCACATAAGAGGTTTATTGAGGATCTCTCCTAGCCAGCAAAGACCTATGACCTGATTGACCCTAAGAGGGTCAAGTTCAAGGATGACCTATGTAAGAAGTAAAATTCAAGAGTTGCGTGAGGTTATCATCCCTGATCTATATCCACACTGCAGAAAGCGCAGGCACAAAGGTACAACGATGCCCCAGTGGACAGATCGGGATGTCTTGATATAGTTTGAGAGGGTTGTGCTTTAGGGTCTCGCATTGTACCTAAAGAATCAAGCAGAGTAGAATAATTCCACACATGACTTGGAGTTATGCCATTGCCTTTGCCTTAAATATTTAGTATCCCACTATTTATATGGTGAGCACCCGAAGGCTTTAGACCATAAAAGTCCAAGTATATTTTCTACACAACCCGACCTCAACATGAGGCAACGCAGATGGACGGAGGATCCAGAGATTATGACTTCACTTTGTGATTATCATCCCGGTAAGGTAAATTGTATTGATGCACTCGCCGAAGTCACGGAGCACTGCCAGTGTAGTTCCCGAGAGTGGTAGATCCTCGAGATTGTGGGATAGTTTAGATTGCATTATATGGATTCAGCCCAGTGGAGCGGCAGGGAGTTCGCGGCTACCGATCCCACTCGAGCGCAGTGATTGGAACATGCGTATCACGCAGATATCGCTCATCAAGGACCGTACAATCGTGCATGGGTGACGGCTATCGGGTCATCCACACGCATGGTAGTCTTCCGAATAGGAACTGCCAGGTTCCCCGCCTAATCGACGGAGAGGAGATCCCCAAAAAGTTCCATCAGCCAATTTGCCGTATCCGCCGCAATTAAGATGTACCGCGGATTCGCCGCCGCGATATCGAGCGTAATGAAGCGACACGTTGGAGATTTTGTTCGATGTTGTCTCACGTGTCAGCAAGTAAAGGCTGATCACCGTGAACCAAAGAGGCTACCCAAATTTTGAGGTAAAAAAAAAAAAAAAAAAAGAAGGAAGCCGTGAGCATATCACGACGGACTTCGCGACTCCACTTCCATGGACACTACCGAGGCATGATGCGGTGTGGGTGATTATGGACCTGGGCCACTAAGTCGGCACATTTTCTAGCGCTCGAATGACCTTCACATTGGAGGAATTCGTCGCTAGATAGCCGAGAGAGATTGTCCGACTACATGGGAGTACCGTTGTCCATAATATTCACAGGATCCCAGTTTACTTACACACTTTTAAGAGTTTCCAAAAGGGCCATGGGGATACAGCTGATGATGAACACTATGTTTATCCGCACGCATGGTCGGTTAGAGAGACTGTTATATTTAGGAGGATATGTCATGGAGATGTCTGATCTTATGGGTAGCCGGGAGGAGCACTTTACCTTAAATGAATTCGGGCCTACACACGCTTTACTGTGCGCATACGTGATGGCACCCTATGAGGCTTTATATGGAGGCCATGCCAACTCCCCGCTTTGTCGATGTAGGTGGGAGAGTTCCATCACGGTTCGGATCTGATTAGGGAGAGTACCATGAGGCCTAAAACACTCATTACAAACCCGGGATTTAGTAAGATTCAGGATTGATTTCATATATATATGACCGTGTTTTGATTACTTTTATAATATTTCATTTTATTGGGTTTTTGTAGAAGAAATACTGAAAATGCTGGAGATGGAGCCTTGTAGGAGGCTTGGAGAAGAGTGGTGTATTCCGAATTTCAATCGTCGTGACGCCCCAACGCGATATCACAACAAACCTTATCACTTGGAGAGGCTATAAAAGGAATGGGAGAATCCAATTTTAAGGGTTCGAAATTTGTTTGCAGAGCTAGGGTTTGAGGAACTGGAGTTTGGAACAAAGGAAAGAAGACTTGAAGGCCGATCTTAAAGAGAGACTTGAAGAACCCGAGAGATCGCCATTCCCTCGATCATTGAAGTTTTCTATTCTCATTACCATGTCTTGCTTTTCATTTGTATTAGAATAGAACATAATGAGGTCCTAATTTCGTGGTTTAGGTGTTGGTAGAGATTTGGACATGAATACTATGTTAACAGCATATAATTCCATTATCTCGATATATATATTTGTTTTACCATTAACTCATGCTTCGACGTAAATCCTATTAATTTTATCAATCTTAATATGTGAGTGGTTCTTTGTATGATTTTAAGAAGTGAGAATAATTAGGACATAGTCAAGTTAACTCTAATAAACTTGGTAATTTAGGATCATCAATAATTAGGAGGCTTAGGAGTTCTTTGCACCCTATGCACCTTTAATGCTTAGGGTTGAGCCAAGGAGCAAGAAACCTAGTGATAAAGGGATGTTAAATGACCTTGAGAAAGGCTTTAATTACATTAGATAAGAGCGCCTTGGAAAGCACTATATTAGATACAATGGAATTTGAATCGTAGCATCACATAGTAGGACCAGTCTAACAACACTAACACCCTAACCCAGATCTTGATCACTTTTACATTCGAAGTGCACAATTACATTAAGAGTAATTAACTCCAGCTCTTGCTTCCACAGAGCCACCAAAATTGCTAGTTCGAATATTGAATAAGTATTATAATTTTGGTACTTAGCCCACTACGCCTAAGGTTTTCCTTGTGGATCGACATCCAGACTTCGAGTACACTATATTATTTCGACGAATGCACACTTCAAGGGCGTAGGACAGGGCAATCTGCAATGGAAGCTTATCAAATTCTAGAGAACATAGCCTTGAACGATTGTCACCGTCAGCTGTGGAGAGCCGCTAATCGAAGAAACCAACTGGGGTGTTCGATGACATGTCTACAAACTTATCCGCTTCAAGTGTTCATAATTTCCAAGAAACCATGCTCTTAACACCAGTTCTCAAGTATCTCGCATAAAGTCAAGAAAGCCCACTGCATCCGAAAGCAATGTCATGGACCTCATCCCACCTCTCTCAATGCCTAATGATGAATGCCATAGGAGACGGACTATCAACAAGCACAATATATGGCTAGTTCTCAAAACCATAATTCAATCCATATGGTCAAAATTATAATCCGGGCGGAAGAACCATCCCAACTTTTTAATGGAAAAATCACGCGTAATCCCGCGGAGCAAGCCAAACCCTCTCCAAATCCACCCTAAGAGAAGAGTTCAGATCTGAAATGGAATAAGAAGCACGTATATGACAGTGACAAAGTCACATGATAAGTTTGAGAATGAGACTAGGACATCATTGAACAATCAAGCAACTTAGCTCTGAAATTTGGAGGTCCAAATGGGCCAAATGGCTTCATTATTGAGCGAGAGGCAACACGGAAATCTACCCAGTACTTTTGAGGTCAACCCAAGGAGAGAAGGAAATGAGCACTGAAAATTTATAACCCTTATATGCAAGACTCGAATGTACTCACTGAGGCCCGAAGAGATGAAATCTACTGAAATCGCCAAGATGCCGAAAAGTTCAGAAGAAGCCGGGCCTCGCACACACCAAAGAAAGCCAGTCAGAGTAACCTATTTATGATGAGAAGCCTATTATCCCGTGATCCACAGATCGAGAAAGAACATATTGATAAGCAAATTTGTCAAGCCTATGGATATCTTCAAAGCCTATATCAACATCCCATTTGTCAAGCACTGAAAGCAAATGCCGTTGCGGAAATTCATGAAGGACGCCTTTGCCTAAGAAAAGAAAGCTGGGACTATAGATCTGTCGCTCACGTAAGAACGTAGCTGCTATATTGTAAAAAGAAGTCGCCTCAAGTCAAAGAACCAGTAGCTTTGGCCAACCCATGCTATCGGGAATGCAAAGATTTGGAAAGAGCTCAGATCTTAGGTGAGAGACAATCTGAGCTGGCCGATCTTTAAGAAACTCCAAATTGGGAGAATGAGCGTCGACTAATCGTCACTTTGCAAATATAGATCGATCACTAACTCATCCGCGTGGTATCATAGAGGATGTTAGTCAAAGAGACAAATTTATCTTCCCCGGCAGATTTCATCATTCCGATATGCAAGAAGATAAAGAGGTCCCAATCATCCTTGGATTTAGTCACTAGCCACAAAGCAAGCAATGATTGATGCAGTGTTTAACCGAGGTTGAGAGTTCAAGAAGAGGAAGTGACATTCAATGTCTTCAATGCCATAAAGCATCCCCATGATACCGACAGTTTCTTCCGAGTGGATATGCTAGAGGTTAAATTGTCTAGCCAATTGGTTCCTTCAGAACCATTGGAGACTAGCCTAACTCATGATGACCCTTCCTCTGTGAAGAGGAGATAATCTAAGAGAAGGTCAATGGATGGATTATTTCTACCAATAAGAAAGTATTTTGAATCTTCGAGCCTATTCGCCGACGGCCCCCATAATGAAACCCCTATCAGGGAAGTTATACCAAATGCCCCCAATCATTTGAGATATGCGTATTCAGGAGGAATCTACACTTCAGCTATCATCTCATCCTCCTCTCTAACATGGAGGAGGAGAAATTTGTTAAAGATCCTTAAGGAGCATAAAAGAAGCAATCGGATGGTCTCTGAAGCCGATATAAAGGATGGCGTCATCTATGTGTATGGACAGGATATTACTGGAGGAAGACAGCAAGTCGACAGTGGATGCTCACAACTCTTAAATCCTTCCATGAAAAAGGTAGTTCGTAAAGAGTGTACTTAAATGGTTAGATGCTGGAGCGATATACCTTATCTCAGATACCACGGGTGAGCCTGGTTTAAGCGGGTGCCCAAGAAAGGAGGGACTACGGTGGTAATAAATGAGAAAAATGAATTGCTCCCGACCAGAACAGTTACAAGATGGAGGATTTGTATTGACTACCGGAGACTGAACAAAGTGACCAAAAAGGACCATTTCCCATTGCCATTTATTGATAAGATGTTAGATAGACTGGGCTTTGAACGAGTACTTCGCTTTCTCGATGGATACTGATACACCAAATTCAATATAGCTTCGTAAGATCGTGAGAAGACCACCTTTCACTTGCCATTATGGCACATTCGTCTCCGAAGAATGCCATTTGGGCCGTGGTAACGCCCCGGAACTTTAGAGATGTACGATGAAATATTTTCTATTACGGTCGAAAATCCATTGAAGTCTTCAAGGAATGATTTCTCAAATGATTGATCTACATTTGATGACTCGCTCCATAATCCGACGTTGGCACTAAGAGGTGTGCATGGAAACCAATTTAGTGTTAAATTGGAAAAGTGCCACTTTATGGTGAGAGAAGACACAGATTGGGTATCGTGATATCCCAGTTAAGAATTGAGGTTGATCGAGCTAAGATTAAGATCATAGAGAAACTGCCTCCTTCCACATCAATAAAGGGAGTACGGAGTTTCCTGGGCCACATAGGTTTTTATAGACGGTTCATCATAGATTTTTCCAAAATTTCAAAAACTTTGTCTAATCTTCTTATGTATGTGTCTTCTGCTTTGAGTTCAATGAGCCATGCATGGACACTTTTGAGTTGTTGAAAAGAAGTTAATCTCAGCCCCTATAGTAGTCGCTCTAGATTGGAACCTTCCATTTGAGCTTATGTGTGATGCAATCGACTTTGCAGTTGAGGCCGTCTTGAGCCAGAGAAAAGAAAAAGTATTATGTGCCATCTATTATGCCAATAACAAGAATGACGACAACTAAATTATGCTATAATAGAGAAAGAATTGTTAGTCAGTCAGGTTTCCGTTTTTTGACAAATTCAGACCTTATCTTATAGAAATGTGTTATTGTGTCTAATAAATCATTCCGCAATCAAATACTTGATGATTAAAAAGACGTAAAACCTAGACTTATTCACTGCGCTCTGTATTGCAAGAATTTGATGAGATTCAGATAAGAAGGGTTCCGAACAGCGGTACCCGATCATCTCACAAGACCGGAAACTTCAGAAGCCAAGTGGCGTAAACATCATTTCTGGTGCATTGATTTTTATCACGCCCCGTATGAACAACATTATCTTTGTCACATGATGAAACATCCCCATGGTTTGCCGACATAGCCAATTTTCTGTCTGCTGGTATTATTCCACCTGATCTCACTTGTCAACAAAAGAAGAGATTCTTTGCAGAAGTGAAGCATTATTTATGGGAAGACCCAATCCTCTTTAAACAGTGCGCCGATCAGATTATTCAAAGGTGTGTGCCGGAAAGTGAAGTGGGTGAGATATTGATGCATTGTCGTTCTTTAGAGTGTGGGGGTCATCTCAATGGACAGAGAACATCTGGGCTGTTGCATTGTAATTAGGTTTTTATCGGGCCTCGAGACCAAAGATGCACACACTTGTTTGCAAGTCCTGATCGATGCCGCCAAAGGACCTAAAACATTGGACGATTTAAATGAAATGCCATTGACCTATCATTCTAAAGGTAGAACTTTTTTATGTATAGGGCATTGACTTTATGGGTCCGTTTCCATTGTCCTATGGGCACAAGTACATACTTTTGACAGTGGATTACGCGTCCAAGTGGGTGAAAGCCATTCCAACCATTACTTGTGATGCCAAAGTAGTACTGCGCTTCATCAGGAGTAACATCTTCTCTAGGTTCGGGACTCCTAAAGCCGTAATCAATGATGAAGGCTCCTACTGAGGAATATTGCCAGATCGCTTCGCCAAATATGAGGTGAAGCATCGGGTGACACTTGTATATCAATACAAAGCAATGGTGGTAAGCTGGAGTAATGCATTAGGAGATCAAGAAAATTTAGAAAAGACACTGATGTGATGAAGAAAGAGATCTGGTTTAACAAAATGATGATAGCTATGGTTATCGGCCTTCACACTCTGATTGCATGCCCTCGCATCAATCGCCTTATGGTGCGCCCTCGCCACCTACTTATAGAATCGAGCACAAACATAATGGGGTAACCAGAATGTTTAACATGAATTTCGAAATGGCCGGGAAAAAGTGGATGCTTTAGTTGAATGAAATGGAGGACCCAGCATAACGCATAACATACCAAGGAATTTATAAGGAGAAGACCAAGGCGGCATGATAAGCACCTAATACATACGAGCAAACCGACAACAAGTATCGCTATTCAATTCACTTGCAAAATTTTCCAGAAAACTCGTGTCAAGATGGTCCGGGTCATCAGGATCACTCAAGTCTTCCCATACTATGAATACGAAAGCCAATTCAATTCATGAGAGAAAGGTCGGCCTCATGTGAATGGGCACCAGTGAAGATTTATCTCTGGCGGACAATTCCAGGAAGCATAAGTCCACAGTTTGAAGCCAAACATAGCAATGCTGGGATCACTAAATTTCATTGGCCGGTTGTCTCGTGGTCACACCGCCAGAGGACATAAATTTTTGGTCGAGCTAACAACAGTAAACAAAGCGCTACCTTGGAGGCAACCAAATACTTTAAATTATTGTGGTCATCGATTTTTCTTATTATAAGTTTGCTAGGTTTAATTTTGCTTGTTTTAATTTTGATGCATTTGTGTTTCAAGTTTCGAGGCTCTGAGCCGTGGGGAAGGAGAGATAGCAATGACGCTTCGGTTCGCTTTAGAGGAGTAGATATGAATGCAGGAGTTTTTTCTATACTAGAAATTTTTGTAAAGATTTCTCGGATGTTATCCGAACGCTTCGCGGCTGAAAATGTACCTTCTCGCACATCAATTTTTCTTCGATTCTAACGTCATAACGCTGGAAAATAGACGCTTCCGCAATGTTAGGATACCGGAAAATAATTTATAATGTCGCGACGCTATGGATACCAACGCCGATGTTGAAATAATGTCTTCCCCAGAACGCCGCGCACGCTGTAAATCGCCTCCTCCGCAACGCTGCGATGTCGTCTAACGTCGTGACGTTGCCTTATTTTTAGACCCAGAAACGTTCATATTCTCCTCTCCGTCCCGTTGAAAACCCTAATGTGCTCTCAAATTTTTACAGGTGTTCCAGCCAAATCCCGTCCCAACCTCTATCAAAGATCATCCTAGCCATCCTTAACAACCTCTAAAGCATTAGGTTCGTCCCAGCTCCGAAAAAAATCCAGTTTCACTGTCATTTGAAGACCTTACCTACGATCCCCTTTTTGGCTTTGTTCAAATCTTAAGCAGGTCGCAACTCTTTATAGGTGGCTTTGTTTTTAAGAACGTCTCCTAGGATTGGTTGGGGGTTCTAGACCCGTTTTTCGTGCATTAGGCTCCACATCCCACTTTGTGCCCACTACATGTCTGCTACCGCCTAAGTGAGATTCCTGGGGTGCTTTCAGGGTATTTTTGCAGCGTAACCCTAGATGTGGCTCGCCTTACCAGAGTTCCTTTCGCCTTTAAGTTCATCCCACAACAATCCCTAGCTTGTGCCCAATGTCAAGCAAAAATCAAAATGAGTCAAGAGCAGCCATCAATGAAGAACCTCCTTAAAGCCTACGATCGCGAAATGCCAATGAGAGCGTGGACCAAGAAGTTCGACTCATCTCTGCAAATCTATCCTCTCATTAAGGAGAAGGATTTAACATTCGACGATTTTTCTAAAACCATTGCTATAGTGCTGTTGTATTTCAGGCCAACCCCTCGAGGTCACCGCACGATGACAAAGGAATCTCTACGCCAACCCAGCAGCCCATGCCAAAGAAGGTCTGAGTTTGTGGGGGTGTTAGTAGACTTCCAAAGGCGGTCTACCAACCGCCATTACAACCTTAAGCCTGCTAACCCGAGGCCTTCGACGGCTTCACCAACACCCTAACTACTCTAAGTCCTTAGGTCGTCACAAATGGACAATGTGGTAAGTGGAAATTAAACAAATGAGGGACACATTTCCATGCACTTCAAGGCCAAACACTTGGCCTATATACCTAAGGTGTGGCACCATTTTATCACATCTCGTCTTATTATGACGACGAACGTTTTCTAGGTGACGGTAAAACGGGCATTGCTCAATTTTTCCATCATTCAGGACATCCTGTTTGATGTCGTTCAGGTTATAGAGGTGCTCTATCCTCTATAACTGGACGCAGGTCGAACCTCGGGCACCCCCTTTCTCATCTATGGCCTGTGCAAGAACGCAGGGTGCCGTTAGAGGATAATGAGGTTCAGATCTGATCCCGATAAAGTGATTGGGCGCTCAAAAAGCGCTTACTAACCCCGCTTTATTGCGTGTTTCAGCACTTCTTTGTGTACCAATCAGCACTAACCCGACGGTAATAATAAGGCCTCTGCTATTTCATCGATCGCATTTTATGGCTAATTTTGTAGTTTTTGCAAGCTATTTATGCCAAAATTGTCAAGTCGATCCAAGTACAAAGAATTCAAGTTGAACTTAACATTGCAGATAAGAAACTAGAAAGAAAGAAGAGCAGAAAATGCAAGGAAATTGGTCATCAGTAGAATTTGCAGATTACGAAAATTTCGTAACTCCGCGTAATTTTGCAAAGGCGTAAATTGCTATATTTTCTACCACTATTCACCTCCGCCATCGCTCACCTTTCTGCGACACTATTCCTACCGCTCGCTTTGACTTGTTGAATTTTGTTCCTTTGGTTTTCTTTCCATTTTATCCTTGTACAGCTTTTGGATTTTGGGTTCTTGTAATTTTTCTTAGTCAGGGTATATAAGCTCCTAATGTGATTGTAACCAAAGACAACTTTACTCATTATTAAATAAAGTGAAGCTTTCATTTCTCCGACTCTTTTTTTTCCTTTTTCTTCTCACTTTCAAGTAACCAAACAACCTCCGAGATGACAACTCGAGGATGAGTGGCTAAACCCCTTCATCCTTGAAGACGGCGCCGGAGGAGGTCCTGGTTCGGTTTTTGGCGCTTCAACGTGAGGGTGATTGTTGTTATTTCTTTATGTTTCCTTCAACCCTAGGTTCAAATCCTTTGATGCATCTTGAATGACCTATACTTGGCACCTTAGGTTCAAAGGATGCTTATTGCCAGATCCACTAAGATTCATTAGTTTCATTTATTAGTCAACAGAAGATGGGTCAAGGAGATAGGTTTCACCGATCGAGGCCATTAACGTCAATAAATGCCATCTTTTCAAAAGGAAATCATTAGGGTTAAGTTTTTATAGCCACATGAAGATCCGATTCAGAGTCGACTATGGGTCAAACTCTCCCCAACGAGTGAAATGGACCCGAGAACCCCTCGCAATTTTTCGAACCTAATTGCAAAGAATGACACTTCAAGGATACTTTACATTTTATTTATTTAAATCTCAGTTTTCCAAACAATACCCTCATTGTTTTTATCACCAATTTAAAATCCAAACCACCACCTTTGAGCTCACCTGTGAAATCGCTTAGCGAATAGAAACCTATCCCCGAGTTCGACCTTAAGAGTTACCATACCGCAAAGAGTTTTGCTACCAAGCAAAGAGGAGGAATTTGTAAGTAAATTTTGTTGATTCCGGAACACCTACTGTGGCACGAATCATAAAGGCCATCGTAGTAAAAAAGGATAAACCTGGCGTTCCTCGATCTAAAGCAGCGAGGACTGGTCATGGAACCTTCGGGGATGAGAAGGAGCTGGACAAAGATACTCAGACCTTGTTTGGCATGCGTGGAGGAGATCTCCGGGTTAGGGCCGGCCCCATCCACCTCCCATCCATCCCACCCATCCACCCTTCCTCCACCTCCCTGGCCGAGTCTGGTCACTCGGGGCCTCTTCTCCTACTCTCGAGGACCGGGTTCAGGACCTCACTTGTGACGCCCCAACTCCTGACATGGTGTCAAGGAGAAAGTCATCATTTTTTTTTTCCTGAAGTATTTATAACTTATGAACTTTAAGTTTGTTCATTCATATAATGCTAAAATTTAACTTGTAATATATTCAGAGCACGAATTACAAAATATATACAAGCTCCATATATGGAAGTGTCAACATTTACAAAACTTTACATTTGTTTACAAACAACAAAAAAGAATATTACATATACCAAATAGGACCAAAAAAGTCTTCCTGGGCATCTAACTATGTTGACCTTGAGACCGATGAGGGTTGTCCGACCTTCTGCCTTTTACTCCGTATCATACTGATGAAAACCCATACTAAGCTTTACGCTTAATGGGAATAAACTCGTGGATGACCACTAACACGGATCATCACACTTCTATACACATGCATACACATCTAAAATATCATATCATTTAAATATGCTTATACATATCTCATATTTACTTATCATATCATGTTTCATTTCTTATCAATGTTCATATATTTATGTCATATTCAAGCTCATTTGTTTTATGTTTGCATGCATGCATAAACCTTAGAAGTGGATAAAGGAAACTATATGGGCCCGAAGGCACTGTGACACCACCGCACGAAACACTGGGTCTATAAGTGCCCGGCTACGCGAGCACATTGGTACGAGATAATAACCATCTATAAGGGCTCAAGGCTGTTATTACTGTATGAGATGAATGACTACCTTATATGGCCCGAAGGTGCTATAATGACCCAAACGGGGCTAATTAATCAGTATGCTGTAGACTTGTTTTTCCCTAATCGGCATGCCCATCTATCCCTCTACCAGGTTCTAAGTAGACAATCCATATGTATTTTATGTTCAATACATATCTCATATTCCTCAATAATTATTATCATCCGATAAATTATATGGTATTTCATAATCATTTATTAGTATCTTTGCATTTTTCATCTCATTATATGCATGAATAACTATGGTTACCATGTATGCTTATGAGCTATTTACTATCATTCCAATTCCATCAATATATAAGGATGGATTCTATTCTCTAAGGGCTTCCATAATCCTGCATTATCCGAATGGAGTTCGATTTAAGAAATTATGACCGTCCGTCGAGGCTTCCCATGAACAATGACCACGAGCGCAATCCAATAGGCTACCGCTTTCGTGATTCTGACCTAATATGAGTTCCAATTTCACTAAGCTATATATGGATGGATTCTAGACTCAAAGGGCTTCCATAGAGTCTAAGATCAAACGGTTCAGACGAAGAAATTATGATTGACCAGTTGGAGGCTTCCTACGAACATGACTACAGAAGAACTGAGGGGGTTTCCTTTTTTTTTTTTCATGATTTATGGAACAAATATGAGTTCCAATTTCATCAATCTATATATGGATGGATTCTAGACTCAAAGGGCTTTCCATAGAGTCTAAGAACATCCAAAACGGAGTTCGGACGAAGAAATTATGACCATCCGAAGTTGGAGAAATTTTTGACAAAGGATCTCCCTAAAACCCCAATATTTCCTTAATACAAATATTCCCAATCGAGGATTACAATCAATTCAACCCAAGTCCAAACACAACCAATATACCAAGTAGGTTTTTTAGACCCAAATTCATAAAAAAAAAAAAATATTGGTTTATGGTTTCTTCTTCATCAAACAATTCCATTACAAAAAGTCAAAGTCTAATAATCCATACCAAAATCATAGTTTCATATGTCTGATACTAAACTTTTAACAAATTTATATACCTTCTTCGCTTTCTTCTCCTTCTCTTCTTCTTCTTCTTTCTTTTTCTTTCTTTCTTCTTCCTTTCTCTACTTCTCTACTGTATGAGCTGTCCAAAATGAGAGACCAATTTGTCTCACCCTTTGACCTTTAATTCCCTCCCTTTTACTGCACTTTGTCCCTCAAACTCCCATATTTTCAAATCAAGTTATGCTATTTTTATATAATAACCCACCATCTTCTTATATTATGTCTTTTGTGTCCCATTTTGACAAGTTATAAATTTACCCTTGTATCTTGTACAAATTTCGGGTTTATCAATTTTCACATTTTGAATTTACATTACGAAAAATTCAAATTATACCTACAAAATACTTAATTAGTTAAAACTACCAGGGGCATATTTCTGGGTATACAGACATTTCTGCTTGGACGCCGCTCGGGACGACCCGTACATTGTCACCTTTTTCTTCATGAGCTAGGATATGGATGCACTATGGGCCGACATGCGCATAGTCCGCAACTAAAGAGGGTCATCTAGCAGCAAACACCTAGTCACAAACTTCAGCAAAGTACCACCACCATCACTACCTCGATCCCCGATCGAAGGCGGAGTTCCCATTTCTTTTTATTATTTCCTACCAATGAGGATATTGTTCATTTTGTTTTGGGGGAGGGCTGTGGTGCGGCTCGGTTGACATCATTTACTGTTTAGCTATAGTTTAGGGTTGATGTTTATGTTCACCGCTTAGATATGTTATGTTTCGCTATGTTCGCCATTTAGACATGTTTAGGTTTATGTTTACGTCGTGATTAGTGTCCTGGGGTGCTATTTTGAACCCTATTTTTAATAGCCTTTGAGCGCTTTTTGTGTACTTCAATTATTATAATTAACCCAATTGACACAAAGCCTGGTCCTTGGTTGCAATTCTAATTGCATTCCGAGGCCGTTAGGCTTTCAGAATCGAGGCCAAAATTATCGTGTCAATCCAATCTCATAACCAAAGTCGGCCGATTTTCACCAATTCTATATGGTCTCGCTATCAATTCTCAAGAAGTCAGAAATTAAGAATGCCAGAAGAAAATTGGAAGAAAATGGCAAGCAAGAAAGCTGCGTGATGAGCAAAGAACGCAGAAGCAGGAATCAATGGACCGTGCCGATCAGAAGCTGTAATTCGCTACGCCGAATTTTCGCTATGATTGCGTGAAAATTACTGTGGCATAGCTTAAAATGCAAATTTGCCATGCACGCTGTTTTCTAGCTGCTTAAACTTGCTATTAGCGTAATTATCAGATACTTAAATTCTTTCATTTTCGTTATTCCTTCTAGATTTTCGCTAGCTACAAATTTCACATGATAAATTTTCTCTATGCTAGCTTAAAATTCCTCGCATAGCTAAAATGGTCGCCTGTGATTTTGGATATTTTTGATTCCAAAACAACCTCGCTTTGTATAATTACCACTTTGTCCCTATTGTAAATTTCATATTTAGTCTGCCTGGTTTCACACACTATCATCACTATAAAAGCCAACTTATAGATTTTGTAACCCTAACTTTAATCTTTCAAAGACGCTAAAGAGTTTTGCTCTGCCTCTTCTCCTTCTTTCCTTTCTTGTTGCCAAACACCTCCAAGGATGACAATCCTCAGAGGATATGGCTAAAAACCACTTCCCTTCTTTAAGCAAAAGGCCATTGGGAAGGATCTGTGTCATCGTGGTTCCCCCGTTTTTTCACGCACAGCCTTTACATTTTGCTCCCAAATCTCTAACTCTAGGTTTAAAGCTTTTGATGTACTTGCTTTGGCCAATACTTGAAAGCTTTGTGTCTCAGTGTATTCTTAGCTTTAGATACACGATATCCATTAGTTGCCTTTACTTCAGCCAACGGAAGTAAAGAAAAGAGTGTTTTTCACCCAAGTGCATCCTCTTGATAAATACTTAGTAATCTTTTGTGTGGTTCAATGGATTCTATTTTTAGGATCCATTGGAGATCACATTAGTTACTCCCTTACGAATCATTGTAGGATGAGTCAAGATAGATTTTCACCGTAGGAACCATAAATGTTAAATAAATGCTTTCTATCAAAAGGAAAATTATTGTAGGTTTAGGTTCAATGCCAAATGAAGATCCTGGCTCTGAGATGACTATATGTCATCCTCCCAACGCGAGGTACCAACCCAGGACCTCTTTGGTTAGCCTAGATCTTAAACTCGCCGCCCAATGCTTCAAGGGAGTTCTATTTAGATTTTATTTCATTTATTTTCGTTGTCCAAACCACCAAACCCACCGCTTATCACCACCTTAAAAATCACCAATCTACCATTTTTTTGACTTCACTCAAATCATTTGTACGAAGAAAACTGATGAGCTTAAAAGTCATTTATTTTTAGTCCATTTTTCTGCTTAATTTTCATATCAAAAGAGCACACCATTTCTAAGTGTGAAATATGAAGAAAATCACCATCTATTAGCAGTGTAAATGGAAGAAAGAAGAAAATGTGCAAAGAGAAAATACAATAATAAGTGGAGGAAAAGTGCAGTCGAATGGCAGAGCAGAAACGAAAACAATTGGCTGATTCATTGATGCAGTTTTGGGGTTTGCACAGTCAGATTCGAGGTCACGACACCAAGAGAATTGAAGGAATTTGATGCAGGTCGCTGATAAAGAAGTACGTATAAGCAAACAAGGGTAACCAGAGCTAAGAGAACGACGTCGATACAAAGATTCTCGAGGTCGCGATAAGAGCTGATGTTGTGACTAGGATAAGAGGTCGCTAATAAATGCAAAACACCTTAAGCTATGAGAGGTTTGGACTCCATGAAGCCGCCGAACTTCAGTCGGCTGTCACATTGAGATCGTCGCCACACAAGACCTGCTTCGCCTGAAGGTCAAGCTCCTTAAGGTGAGGTCGCGTATTAGCGATATCGATGTCGTGACATCGTGAACTTACCGTATCAATGATGCAGAGCCATAAAGAGATGTCGCGATAGATATTGATGTCGCTGACAACATGAGTAAACCGCCAGCATACCGTTTCTTAAGATGATGTCGCGATAAGAGATTGATGTCGCGACATCCGGCGACACAAGTTAAAAACTCCAGAATGACTAAGTTACGTCGCGACGCGGATCGAGGTCGCACATCAGAGCAATCAGTTGAAAGCCCTGTAGAACTGTTGATGTCGCACGCGAGATTGATGTCGACATCGATGATGTCACGGCAAGAGGCTGGGGTTTCACGCGCATCAAGAACCATCAAGAGAAGATCGGCATGCTTTCATAAGCTGATGTCGCTGACATGAGATCAAGTCGCGACACCGCATCGCCTCAATTGAAGGTGAAGCTTCATGAAGTGAGGTCGCGGGACAACATATCGACGTGGATATCGGAGCGACCGCTGAAGCTTCACAACATACGATGCCGCGACAAGAGATTATGTTCGACATCCGAAGACACGCTTGAAGACTGGCAGATGAAATGAGCTGATGTCGCACGGCGATATCGCACGACATCAGAGAGAACACCGAAACCCGCCAAGACGGAGGAAGCGATGTCGCGATAAGATATTGATGTCGATGATCAAGAATGACCAACCAAGTTTATAGAGCAAGTTGATGTCGCGACAGAGATTGATGTCGCTGGAGCATCGATGATGTCACGACAAGGAAACTAAGTCGCGGCGACTTGAATAGTGAATCAGCCAAACCATTTTGAAACCCACAAAGAGTTACATTGGGATTAGGGCCCAATTGAGGAACCCTATAGAATATGCAAATGCCTATCCAAATCTCATTAAAGTAGTTTATGCTACATACGAGAGGTCCGATAGCTAAAAGCTCATTTTCTTTATTTTTCTTTCTTTTCTTTTATTTTTTCTAATTTTATTTCACTATTAGAGTGTATTATGCTCTCGTATTTTTATTTTCGTTGTATTTTCGAATCCGGGATGTTATCAAGAGCCGTTTCGAATGCATTTCACTTTTTTTCAAATTAATACCGGGAATGCTTGAAGTCTCGCACAAATCTCCGAACTGAGAACAATTTCAAACGCGGTTCTATGATCGGTAATGCAACAGTACTCCAATTGAGAACCCAATCGACAGCGAACGCAGAAACTCTGAGAATTTTATTCTGTCGAGCTCGTCTCACTCGCCGACCTCCACGACGACTGATTTGGCTCCAAACACGGCACTGGGGACTCACTGACATTTATACGCCAAGCAGATTCGCGCATTGTCCCACCGCTGGATGCCCATCGGCGTAAAGATCTTCCGATAACGGATTCTCGAATGCGTTAATTAACGCCATTAGGATCTCGAGCTCTTGTGTAACGATAAATCATCTGAAACAGAACGAATAATATTTATCTATCGAGCAGTTCACGTTCCTGATGCCGCACTGCGTTAGTCGCGATCTAATCATCGGCGGTGCTGACCGATCACTGGTGGCGGTATCCGTCATGTCTTGCGTTTTAATCGGGGATATCCTTCGGTTGAGTGTCATCGCAAACGCGAGTGCAAAGAGTAATAACTCCATTTATGAACCCTTTGTGAAGGCTCAACTTTGTAATTCAGGAGGAAATCAGCCCAAATAGATAATGGAATGATGTGGAGAGATCCAACAAACAACCTGATAATTTGTCCTCGGAGGCAACGGCAGCTTTTACGGAATGAACAACTGCAACACCGAGGCACTCACACATGTCACTGATTTCACGATCTGACAGCTCACCTGACTCGTCCCTGTCTGCTGACACCAACACCCACCACTTTCACCCACGCAACCCACGCATTTCTGAGATCCTTCGGGTGCGGTACCAGCACCGCAAATGGAGACCCAGCGCCCTGAGATCTCGTGAACGATAACTGATCTAAACCTGAGTTTTAGCTACTCAAATGTCTCCACCCTCCAAAAAAAATTTTTTTTTTTTTTTTTTTTTTTTTTTTTTTTTTTTTTTTTTTTTTTAAAAAGGTATCTTTTTCTCCCGTAACTGAAATGATTTATACTCAAGAGATTTGTGTTTATATATAGTAAGATACAAGTTTTGCCAAATGAGCTAAGATACAGTCTCCGTGCACAAAGTCATGTTCCAGCTGGAAGCTCTTGTCCCTGCTGGTTGTGTTTTAAAGCTGTTGTTTCGGGGACACAAGAACTTTGGTAAGAAAATGTCATAAATTTGTATGTGTGTTTTGGTTCTGGCCAACAAGTTTTACGGCGCCGTTGTCGATTAGACAATAGTCCTTCGTAATAGTGTCATAAATTTGTATGTGTGTTTTGCCCTGGCCAACAAGTTTTACATGCCATGTTTTGTGATCAAAGAATTTTGCAATCAATATCTTTAAGAAGAAAAGAGAAATACTAATTTGGACATTTTTAAAAGAAAAGAATAAAAAGATGCTTTCAAGCAAAGGATCCGTAGCTAATGAATCTTTTAACAACCCATACGAATATATTTTATGATTTGACTAATCCTATTAACGGGAGGCGTGTTTTGCTTCGTAAAACTCTAATGCATAGGGAAATTGTAATTCGATCTCGATTCCACCGACACGAAATGTAAAGGACGCCGTAAGCTCGAAAGACTAAGGCGTAAAACCCAAACTGGGCGGCGTGATGAAAGGCAGGATCAAAGCTGAAATAATATATAGAAGAAGCTAGGAAGGCCTCCAATTAATGAGATACAATGGAGGATTTCCTGAGACCAATTATATAGAAGAATACTCAACGATCGACACTCGCAGATGCTATAATTTTGAATTAAAGCCAAGACTGATTACAATGGTCCAAAGAAGACGTAGCCATCGTCATCCCAATCGAAGATCCAAACGAAAGCACTGGAAGATTCCCTCAGATGGCCAATACTGTTGAATGGGGTGAGACCAAGTCATAAACCGCACCTATTCTATTCTCTCTAAGAGATACAAATAATAAGACATGAATCTTACGATATGAATTCTCATTGATACTGGGAGGAGTTAGTTGAGGCCTACTTAGGTAGATTCTTTCCAAACTCTAACCAATACGTAAAAGAAGGAGGGAGACTGCGGTGTTCCAAACAGGGGAAGATGAAAGCCCAGATAGCTTGGGAAAGATTCAAACCCAAGGTCGAAGATGTCCAATGCATGGGATAGATCCGAAGACTCGTATGGACATTGTATATCATGCCATGAATGATATATCAAAGGGATCATCGATGCTTCATGTCAGGAGCATTCAAACCAAAAGCTGAAGAGGCAAGAGTCGTGGATTGAAGATCTGGTTAAATGTAACATGAAAACTCTTCGAAGCCAAGAGGAAACAACAGAGAAAGTGTGATCTCATGGAGCTGGAGCAAGATGACGCCCATGGAGGCCAAGTCGATGCCATTATGGTCACGTGCTAGACAAGCAAGAAAGAAAGACACACACCGCTTTGGTGAAATAGAGCAATTGAAAGGAGTTAATGAAGGGAGTGCTGAAAGAGTAACCGAAGGGACTTATTGATGTCAAGAGGTTAATTATTTGGTGAGCCAAGAGCTTACTATTTCAAACCCAATCCTAACCTTCCAAAGACATTATCACCCAAAGACTCGTGAACCACAGAATCTCTCGTGATGGTGGGAGGGCTTTCTGGGTTGCCTTAAGGCAGTGACGTAACCCCATCATACCGGGCCAGCTCACCAAGGTTCCGCAAAGCAGCGCCAGCCAGCTAGCGGAAATGAGCACGGCAACCAATATCATGAAATGAGTGAGGCCCCATCTGAGGAATCAGATGTCGCAGCTACTGGGATAATAAAAGTCATGGAACTCCAGGAACAAAAGTTTGGAGAATTGAAGCAAATTCAAGTACCACTCAAATTTTTTCAGAATAAAGACAAATGCATCCTCAAGAACTGAGACACAAGTAGGTACCGGCTCCTAACCCCGCAAAGCCAAAGGAAAGATGCCTTCCCAAGTGACACAAGGAAGAACCTAAAAGACTCGATGGCCAGGTACCTGAGGAGGGGAAGGAGTTAGAAGAGAGAAAGAAAAGGTGACAAGAATAAAGAAGTAGCAAGACCGTAGCGGAAGAGACACTGAGAAATGACAAAGAAAGAGTAGAAAAGAAGAATATCTAAGGAACAAAGCTTCCTCGGCAAACTTACTTCACAAAGACCGCAGAATCAAAAGATGGAGGAGCAACATAAGGTTCTTGAAATCTTCCAGGTTTCAGATCAAGATGCCTTTTATCGATGGTGACTCAGATGCCACTTTTATAAAATTTCAAGGACATACCGAGCAAGAAAAGAAAATAGTGAGAGTTGGCTGAATAGTGAATCTCACCGCGATTTCGCAAAGGCAAGAATCGAAAGGAACTACCAAGAAGATGAAGGACCCGTGAAGTTTCACAATTCCTGTATTGCTGGAGGAATTAATTCACGAGTTTCATGTGACCAGAGCCAGTATCGACCGATGCCTCTTTCGCAAGAAATTAAGCTCGGGGGAGCTTATTCCCCACAACCATACTTCAAATGGCAGACAGATCGATAGTGAAACCTGAAGGGGTCATTGAAGATGTGTTGGTCACTGTTGGGAAGTTTGTATTCCCAATAGACTTCATCATTCTGGACATGGAAGAAGATTCACAAGTACCCCTACTATTAGGAAGACCATTCCTACCATCGAGTAAAATTTATCACATGCAAAAAGAAGTCATCTTTAAGGGTCAGAGAAGAAGCCGCTGTGTTTAACTTGATTAAAAGTATGCAAAATATAGATTGTGGAAAAGGAAGGCTACAATGTAGCCGATTTGTCTCTATTTCCAACTCCGATGTTAACAAATGATTGTAACACTCCGCTTATCAATGAAAAGAGATGAATTCCCAAAGATAATCAAGATGCCTATTCTCGAATTTCCATACAATAGCCTTATGCTATAGAAACCGTGTTGAGCTTGAAGCAAAACAGAAAAGATAATGGGGAAGATAGTGAAAAAGAGGAAATTCATCAAGAGACCAAGACAAAAAGGTTTAGTTTTTGAAAGATTGTTACAATTATTTAAAGATGCCTACTTAGAATTACTAAAGAAAAACCAGTTGATCATTTCAACCTAAATTAAGTGAGAATGAGGAACAAAGATTGTTGGAAATATTAAGGAAGCATAAGGAATCGCTTAGCCGTCCATTGAAGAGTCGAAGGGCACACCATCAATTTGCATGCATAAGATTCTCGCTAGAGAGACTTCAAAACCATCTCACCGTAGAGGCCGAATCTGACGGCGAAGTAGTCGTGAAGGAGGTGCTCAAATCTGTTAAATGCTAGTTTTATCTATGCTATAACATCGACGCTCCTCGGGTGAGCCTACCATGTGGTTCCAAAGAAAGGGGGCGATCAGGATCGTAAATGAAAAAAATGAATGATTCCAAATAAGAACAAAGGACAGGACGGAGGGTATGTATTGATTACAGAAGTTGAATACGTTAAAACTCGAAAAGATCATTTTCCTTGCCTTTCATCGATCGATGTTGGATAGGTTAGCAGACACCCGCACTTTCGTTTTCCGGATGGGTACTCAGATATAATCGGGATTAAGCATGCACTTTAGGACTACTATAAGACCACGCTCACATGCCCTTATGGTACCTTGCATTCGTAAGGATGCCGTTTGGGTTATGTAATGCCCGCCACATTCCGCAGGTGCATGATGTCTATATTCTCGCATTTGGTTGAAGAAGTGATGGAAATTTTCATGGATGATTTTATCGTATGGATCCAAATTTTGATCAATGTTTAAACAATTCGAAACAAAGACTAAAGATGCTAAGACAAGCATAAATTAATTGGGAAAATGCCATTTTATGGTACAGAAGGTATTGTTCTTGGGCATAAAATTCTCGCATCGACTAGAAGTTGACTTCATTCAAAGCATCCATTATCAAGACTCTCGCACCACCTACCACAAAGAAAGGAGTAAGAAGTTTCTTGGGCATGTTAGATTTACAGAGATTCATCAAAGACTTTTCAAAAACAGCTGCACTAATTATGCATTAATGGGAAAAAGGATACAAGGTTCAATTTTATTCCTCAGCGATGCTTTCGGCGAAATCAAGATCGATTGGCAAAGACCGGCAATGGCCGCACTGCACGGAATCAGGATTTGAAATACGTGTGATGCCGTTGATTTTGCCATGGGAGCCGTGTTGGGGCAAAGAAAGAGAAAGTATTCAGCATTACATTATGTTAGTAAGACCTTTCAATGAAGCACAAGAGAACTACTCAACAACTGGAAGGAGATAGCTATAGTATTTGTTTCAGAAAAATTTAGACAATACATTTTAGATCCATGGGTAATCACACTATCATGCAAAGAATCAAGTACCCGATGTCGAAAAAGGAAGCTAAGCCAAGATTGATAAGGTGGGTGTCATTGTGCGAGTTTGGATTTGGAACAAAGGACAAAGGGATGCGTGACAATGTGATAGCCAATTACCTGTCAAGAGTAGAAAGAAGCACCGATGAAGAAGAAAATGCAGCTAATGTGAGAACTTCCTGCATGAGCAATTATTCAAGGCTCTTCCAACTTCATGGTATGTCGATATTGTGAATTATCTCGGCTTGTGGAGTAATGTGTCGCACTCAAATCACGGTAAGAGGAAACCTAACCGATGCCAGATATTATATTCGGGATGCACCCACTATTATTCAAGAGAGGTGTCGACATGATAATAAGAAGATGTGTGCGAAGGTGAACAAGGCAACATTTTAAATGAATTCCATGCATCACCATATGGGGACATTTTCCTCGAGAAAGAATGTACCACAAGATACCCCAATCGTGGTTTTATCGTCCACTATCTTCAGAGATTGTGCAGAGTGGGTGAAATTGTGTGATCGATGCCAAAGGATTGGAAATATCAAGAAAGAGAAATAAAATGCCCTAAAAGGTATTATGGTGATACAAATTTTGATGTTTGGGGAATAGGATTTATGGGACCTTTCCTACCATCATTTGAAATCCTATACATACCAAGCAACAGTAGATTACGCTCAACGCGGGAAGGGCTCATTCAAGGAATGATGCTAATACAAGCCAGGAGTTTTTGCAAAAGAATATTTCCTGAGCGTGCTCTGGGAAAACCCCCGTAACCATCATTAGTGATAAACCCATTTTGCAAAACAAAATATTTGCAAAACTCATGAGCAGTATGGGATCAAGCATGTAAATGAAGCAGCCTATCATCCCCAAAACCAATGACAAGCGCAATTTCCAAATGTGGGAGATCAAAAGAATACTTGAAAAGACTGTGGAGCCACAGTAGCGACGGCCTTCCAAACTTGATGATGCACTTTGGGCTTACAAAGACCGCATACAAAACCCCCATTGAACTCCTATACGTAGTTGTTTTGCAAACCATGTCATCTACCTCAATTAGAATACAAGGCAATGTGGGCCATCAAGAAGTTAAACTGACGAAGGCTGCAAGGGAAGAGATTGTCTAATCAATCAATTGGAAGAACTGAAAGAAAATGAAGCCATGATAATGCTATAGAACATACAAAGACAAGACAAAGAAATGGTACGATCGTAAAATCTCGAGAAAGAGTTCAAAATGAACAAATGCTTTAATTCTAGATCGTTGTTTCCGTGAATAAAACTAAATTGGAGTACTATACATTAGCTGGTATCAAGTACTACATTTGGAGTAAAGAATAATTAAGACTGAGAATGGGAAGAATTATGTCAATGGACAAAGGTTAAAGCACATTATCTCAACAGGAAGAGGAAAGTGAAGAACCTAACCGGTTCTTGAGGAAAAGAAGATGAACCACAATAAAGAAGTCCAAATTAAGGACTTTTAAATCGGTAAACTAATGGAGGCAACCTATGAGGATTTAAATTCAATTTCAATTTGAAATATTTCTTTCTTTTAGTTGCCGAGAAATTAGGTCGATGTTTTCTAGAAGGATAGATTTGAATTTTTAGAAATAGATTGTAGTTTAATTAGAATTTTCTTGAATATTGCAGTTGATCTCTCCGAATCCAAAGTTAAAGACATGAATAGCAAGGCAACTACGTGAGTAACTCCAAGAACTTGCAGAGAGTCGCCAGATGAGAAAAGTGAGCAACTTCTCTCCCTAACCCAATTTCAGATATATATTTGAATTAATTGTTAAATCTGCTTTTAAAATATGCCTCGAAGAGATGTCTAAACGGGTTAGGAACAATAAGATAATTCAAAGTTTTTGAAATCATTGAATTCATGGGCTTCTTATCACGATGCTAAAGGTTAAGGCCGCGACAAAGCCGTCGTCTCACAAACATTAATGTCGTGGACTACTGAAAGAACAATTAGTGAGTATGGAGGAAGGGAGATTACGTCGCCGACACCACGCTGATGTCGCGACAAAGGAATTAAGCTCAAAGAAGAAGGATTGTCGCCACATCAAACAAACCTCGGAGAACCTTGTGGTATTGTCGCGATTATTAGGTAGTTCCATAAAAGTGCGACATGTGCCAACCACTCACTCAATAAGCCCTAGATTTAATGACCTCAAATAAAAGAGGCGGAATTGAAGTTCACACAATTCTTAATTGAAGACATCAGCCCATAAACATTGATTGAATTGCAACAAGCTTGGAAACTATTTCATTCACTCTAACCCACATAACCATTCACCTTCGCCTTCCTCCCGAATCTCTAACCTCCAAACCCTAGCATTCCAAACTTTCGAAAACCTTTCCTCTTGTCTCCGATGGCTGAAATTCCACCTCGTCCCTAATCTAGACGAGACATGAGGAACACGAACAATCGTAATACAGAAGAAACTTGCCAAGGAGAACAAGTAGATGAGATTCGTCAGAAGAGCAAGCAGAGAGATGCCATCAAAACACCGTGGGTTCACGTCCTCTGAAACAAAAGTGGCACGGAAGATGGAGGAAGAAGAAGAAGTAGAAGATTTCAGATCCGAGCTGAAGCTTATTCTGAAGAAGTCACTACAAAGAATGTGCTGCCTGGTTACGCAGAGGAGATTCAAAACCCCGTGACTCCTTTCAAGGAGATGATATGCAGAGGATGGGAGAGTCTCACACCAAAAATCGGGTATACAAGATCAGAGAGAGTTTATTCCAATATGGTAGGAAGGGAAGGAGCTGCTTTTGTTAGGAGTGAGTCTCTGTCTTTACACGGCCAAGGCCATCAACGAGGCCTATGGATGACAATACACAAGCATGGCCCAAATTCAAGAAAATTTTGAAACCACCTAGAAAGACGAGAAGCTCACTGATGGAAGGGGGCAAGTAGGACTCAGAAGGAAAGCCAAGAATCGGTCAGGAAGGTTCTGAACAGGAAGTTGGTATGGTTTTATTTCCTTAAGTGCCTGCTGGTTCCACAAAACATTTATTCATAAGGAGAGAACAAGAAGTCAGATCACAGATGCTATACCAAGGGGTACAAGATCAATATATAGGAGTTATCATAGAGAACTCCTTATCATGAGGTATCAAGTGAAGGGAACAAGAAACTGGTTTCCTCACCTGAAGAATACACAGCCTATGCTTGAAGGCCGGGGTGAAAGGAAACTGGGAGTTAGAAGAAGTTGTAAGTCCCAGAGCTTCACCACCCTTCGACAGAGTTAGCAAGGCCAAGAAATGTGAGGAAAAGGGAGTGCTGGTAGAGAACAGAGGAAGCCTAAGCCAAGGGACTGCAAAGGAGACCCAAAGGGCCAATGATCAAGGAGCAGTAGCACCCAAAGGACATCACCCACCAATGATTACGTTTGCGCATAATGAAGGGCAGGATGAAGACACCTCAATAGACTCCCCTCCATCCCTTGGCCAGTTCTCCTCCCGTACAAAATGTAAATTTTAACATGAGAGAAAGCCCAAGAGGAGCAAGAGAACAACACTTTGAAGTTTCCTCAATGCTATGTAGAATAGGAGGAGAGAAGGAGGAACTTAAAACATGAATTCAGAGAAGGAATGTATGAAAAAGAATTGAAGAGCGAGACCAACAAAGGGGAAGAAGAGTTAAACAGAAAAAGAAAGGGAGCATGAGGGAGATCCAAAGAAGAGGAACAACAGTGGTTAATGAACCTAATGTAAAAAGAGGAACATAAGTGGGAAAAAATGTCGGCAAAGAAGGAGAAGAGTTCAAGAAAGAACGGAAGGAAAGATCACGATCCGTTTCAAACTCAACCGAGTCATGAAGTTTTCTATAACAAAGCAGTTGATCGTGACTTCAACTCCTAAAGATTGTTAGAGAAAAGAGATAAAGAGCATGACACCACCTGTATGATAAAAGGGTTTTTAAATTACTATACAAATCTCTGGCGTGAGGGAGTCGGAAAACAACCCAACGATAAAGAGACAAAAGCAATGGGAGATCTAACCTACAAAGTAAGGAATGGCTGAAAATGATTGATTAACAAATAATCTTGCCAAATTTAAAGTGATGGATCAAAATGGAAAATACAATGAATGGTCGGGGAAAGAGGTGATGAGTTGAACAAGAAGGATCTCTAATGAGATTTTCATT
This sequence comes from Tetrastigma voinierianum, assembly GCA_016808115.1. Classification (NCBI taxonomy): domain Eukaryota; kingdom Viridiplantae; phylum Streptophyta; class Magnoliopsida; order Vitales; family Vitaceae; genus Tetrastigma; species Tetrastigma voinierianum. The sequence goes on along the minus strand of JAEQBH010005579.1, from coordinate 70,928 downwards.
GAAGAACAAATGGAGAAGAAACCAAGAAGAGAAAGCAAGAAGAGAAATGAAAATTCCTGAATTCCAGCCTACTTAGGTAAGATTAGACTAGATCCCCAACATTTTTGCTCCCGACTATTTCAAAAGAAAAAAATAGACCTTCTCCCTGCCTAACTTTCAGTACCATCCTTCTCCCATACTGTGTATCCAACAGTTGCAAATGAATCAGAAATAAAATGAAAAATTTAAATTGAATTGTTGTGTACTATTTTGCATTTGATTGTTCAATGTTATGATGCTTTGTGGTTGTAGCTGATTAGGGAAATCAAAGTAGAAGACCTGTAATAAAACCGCTGAGAGACATTATCTTAATTGAATGAAGCGCTTAGAGCAGAAGTGTTTCGAAATTAGGAAAATTGCACAAGGACAAAATGCATATAGTTTTAATTGAAACACAAGGTGCAAAAATTACTTATATATTTAACTGATAAGTCCAGATTAGAGGAAGGTAATATTAAATGTATGGAACAAACATATTTTGAGTTCAGGGTATGAAATGTTAAGTCAAGGAACCTCGCGAATATCAATTAACTTAACTACTCATAAATAAAATGAGCTTCAAGATACCCTTATAGTTAGTCACAACCAAGTAAACTGTATCTAGAATTTGTTAGGATTATTGATTGAAGCGAAACTTAGTGATACAATGACAAGAAATGATGCAGCCATTCGAAAGTTCGAAGCCATTCTGAACATCCTTTATTCATATGTCGATGCAGCTATACGAGTTCCGTAAATTGAGCCAATGCCTATTTTTCAAAATAGACCAATGGAAACCCCAACTCATCCTAAGACATCAATCCTTCGTGAAAGGAACCCATGATTACCCAGAACTAAAGGATAGCTGTTGTTCTAGTTTTGGGAGTATATATTTTGAGGAACTCAAAAGGAATGAAAAGAAAAAGGCAAAGAGCAAGTAAAATGCAAATTAAAAGAAGGTTTCTAGGATAAGTTTTATCTTGTGGCCTAACTCTCTTGAACAATTGTTCTAGGTGTCTCAACACCTAGTGACTACTATCCGTATGGGAGTTACTTAACCCAAAGTCTGCTAAGAGTGTTAGAAAGCCTAAAAGTTAAAAACATTGCACTATCTTTAGTGGTAGTAACTAAGGAAATTCTGAAATTATATGCAAAATAGGAATACAAATCGAAAAATGAAGAAATCAAAGAGATATCCTAAACACAGTTTAGGGAGTTTAATAGAGAAACTATAAGAAAGAAAGGGTAGAAGAGAAGAGAAAATGTTCAGGGTAATCTTAACTAAAATTCCTTCCATCCTACCCATTACCTAAGCTCTCACAATATAAGCCCAAAAGACCGATTGATCTCGAAGTCAATCTACCTACATTAGTGGAGATCAATATGAAAACAAAGTTTGAATTTAAAAGAAAGGAAACAATCAAAATTGTGAAGAACTTTAGGAGTTAAATGACTCAAGATGAAATGAGAAAGGAAAACAATTCATTATTCAACAGATCCAATGAGTATATTGTTTGTAAACAATTTCAACATGTTAGTTTGCACAGCACAAAGAGTAGAGATCAACCTCAACTGACTGGGTTTGATGCACATGGTAATTTGCACACCTGTAATGCAATGTAATTGAATGAAATCGCAGAACAAATCACAGAAAATGTCCTTAAAAATTATTTTGTTTGAGGACAAACAATTCATTCTTCTCTTTGCTTGGGGACAAGCAAATTTTAAGTTTGGGGGGAGTTTGATGAGCAAAGTCATCTTATTTTTAGTCCATTTTCTGCTTAATTTTCATATCAAAAGAGACAATTACTTTGCAGAAATATGAAGAAATAACCCATCTGTTATTAGCGAGTCAAATCGAAGAAGAAAATGCAGTGAAAATACGACCCAATAAGTGGAGGAAAAGTGCGGAGTTGGATAAGCGGACGAAGCGAAAACAATTGGGTGATTCATAGATGCAGGTTTGGGGTTTTGCACGATCAGAGTGCGAGTCGCGACACCAAGGAGGAACTAGAAGGGAATTTAGTACAGGTGCGTGATGAGTCTGGTCATGGTGAAGGAGTAACGGGAGCTAAGAAGAGCAGCGTCGCAGCCGGTATTACGAAGTCGCGACAGAGTTGATGTCGTGAAATTTAGGATAAGAGGTCGCGACAATGAACCTGCTAAGCTATGAGAGGTTTGGGTAGTGAAGGCTACTTGAGACTCAAGTGATGTCAGCGACGTGGATCGAGTCGCGACACAAGACACCTTTCAGTTGGGGTTGAAGCTCTCCTTAAGGTGAGGTCGCGACAAGATATCGATGTCGTGACATCGGGAAACGACGGATCGATGATCGCGAGCCATAAGAGATGTGGCGACAGATATTGATGTCACGATGACGCGAGGCAACCCGGTTGAGCATCACGGTTCTTTACAGATGATGTCGCGACAAGAGATTGATGTCGCGACATCCGAAAAAACACTAAGTTAAAAGCGCAAATGACTTAAGTTGATGTCGCGGCGGTGGTCGAGTCAGCGACATCAGGAAGCAACGATTGAAAGCCACAGGAGAACTAAGTTGATGTCGCGACGTGAGATTGATGTCGCGACATCGATAATATCCGCGACAAGAGCTGAAGTCGACATTAAGAACCATCGAAGGCGCAAGCCATAAAAGGCGATGTCGCGACATGAGATCGAAATCGCGACGCGGACACGCTTTCCGGTTGAAGGGTGAAGCTTCATGAGTGAATTAAAGCCGAAGATATGGCGTATTGACATCGGGAAGCCGACCCGATTGAAGCCTCTGGTTCCATAAGATGATGTCGCGACAAGAGATTGATGTCGCGACATCCAGCATTATCGATTGAAGGCTGCGGATGAGAATGGTGATAATATGACGAAGATATACGGCGTCGCGACATCGGAAAACGATGAAACTGCTTGCGAGAGCGTGAGAAGATGTAGCGACGAGATATTGATAGCCGCGACATCAGAATGACAAATCAAGCTTACATAGAGCAAGTTGATGTCGCGACGTGAGATTGATGTCGCGACATCGATGATGTCCGCGACAAAGAGAAGCTGAAATCGCGACGAGCAGTGGAGTGGGCCCCGAGCCATTTTGAAACCCCTGGGGTACACATTGGTTGGGCTGATGATCCTCATGTCAGCCTCATTCAAATGCTCTGAGTCGCAAGTCGCAAATCCAGCCTCTAACCACCTACTCTCTTCTTACTTCACTGCCTATTTCCGTCGTTAGTGATTGCCTGATCCTTTCTTTGTTGTTTCTTTGAGTCAGATGTTTGTCGTTGACAAGTGATGAGTTCATTTCTTTCGATACACAAGGTGTTTGAAGTTGGGCAATTACGGAATCAGCCATTCTGCGTGCGGAGTTATTCTTATGATCGGAAGGAATGTTGTATCGTGTAATTCAATAATTGAGGAATCCAGCTTCCATTAAGTGAGCGTTATAGTCGAATTTGTATCTTTCCTGTAGTATTCGTTTCCGGCCTTGTTAATTTAAGTTAATGAATTTATACGGTTTTGGAGTTTTTGTCTTGGGATACGAATATGAGGTTCGCCTTCTTAGTTAAGATTTGTCATTGCTCCTAATTTCAAGGAGGTCCTCACGAGTGACCGCAGGGAAGAGCGTTCACGAGGTAATGTACATTTCTTTGAAGGTATATGCTAACTTTCTTCAGTAGGGATCTTTTGAGGCTTTGTAAGTTCACTTGAATGAAATCCTCTTCTCACTTGAAATCAAGAGCGAGTTGAATCAAGGTTATCTATTTAAACAAGCAAAGAAAGTTCCACCTCAATTTGGATGAGTAGGGCCCGATCCATGTTAAATTGTGATCTAATCGAGGAAAGGTTGATCTATTCTAATTTCGAGGAGGGTAATCTGGAAGTTGTATATCCTTGACCGATAACTTAGAACTAAGGTTCTGATCCATAAAATGGGTATGAAGTATTGCAAAGAAAAATACCCAGATTAAGAGTCCTTTTAAAAGTAGTTATCTAATTCCTGTATTGAGAGAATGGTCATAGAATAGATAATGAGGGAAATGTGGAGTAATGGAGAAGTCCGTGCACTAAGCATATGGGCCAATTTTAACCTTGGAATGTCAAGAAATTTATCGAATTAACCTACGAGATCGATAGTTCACTATATTGTTTCTATTGATGTGTCTTGAGGATAACTGTCGAGTATTCATTTCTTTTATTAGAAATTAACTATTATTTATTCTTTATTTTCAGTATGTTGGATGGATTCAGTTATTTTCCTTTTGTTCGTTTAATTTCAGCACCTTAATCTTTGGATCCTACTATCATTTTGTGGTCGAATAGTATGGAAATTGAGTACTCGGGGGTAGTTGATTTAAAATTCTTGAGATCTACGTGGGATCGATGTCGGACTTAAATCCATTTTATTACTTATCGACCTGTGCCAGAATATCAAACGAGCGAACTTTGAAAATGATTTACTCTAAAGTTGGTGGTTTATATAGTATAAGGATAACAAGTTTTGGCGCGGATTCTTGGGTTAGACAATAGTCCTTTGGTAATAGTGTCATAAATTTAATACGAGTTCTTTAATTAGGTTAACGAGGGTTTTGAGGTGTCGTTGTAGGGATTGGAAATGGTAGTCGCTTTGGTAATAGTGTCGTAAATTTGTATGTGTGTTTTGGTTGATTGACGAAAGCCCATCCACCACGTAATTCGACCCTGAACCAGCATGCTGCGATGGCTTGACTACGTGATAGGAACTTAGGAATATAAATTTTGTTGATTCTGCATCACCCTACCATGGCACGAATCAAAATGCGACGTTGCCGGGGATGGTGCTTAAGTGCATTTGACGAGCTGTGGAACACTTGTGATTCTCATCACAAGTTTTGGTGAATTTCTTTTATATTTCATTGTCATTTTTTATTTTCTTTTCATTTCATAAAAAAAAAAAAAAAAAAAAACCTTTAGCTACTTGAATTTGTTTTTGTGTGAGCACTATTTATCTTGCGGGGATTGTTTCGGTGGGTTTGGTGTGACCAAATGGAAGAGGGAGAACAATCTGATGAGTACCTTGTGGAGAGAAACCTAGAGCATACATGTCCATGAGGACTATAGAAACCAATGGATGAGTTCACCACCCCCATGGTAGTGCTTACAGCCATAGTTGGGGAATAACACAAATTCTCATGGGAACGAGACCTCCCTGATATTCACCTCCTGAACCTCCATTGTACTACTTCTCGACCCACGACCATGTTTATCCCGGTAGACAGGCCATCCCTAAACGAGCAAACAGTGGATAATGTCATAGAAGGGCAAAGGGCATTGGCTATCGGGCTGATCGAATTGACACAATAGAGCTCCCTGAACAAGAAGATTAATGGACTTCAAAGTGAAATGGAGCTAAAATTGGACAACTTGCAGTGTTCAATTTTTAAGCTTGCCCAGCAGCTTGATCATGCAGAGGAAGAGAGTCAAGAGGAAGAGTGCCTAAGTGGCACCATGGTGGAGGAGCCGTGTCTACAGCAGCCACAAGAAGGCCTGGTAGAAAATTTTGAATCCTCAGTTGGTGATCTTTGTATGCAATGGGAGAAGAGCAACCTCCCCATTGTTGGTAGGGCCGTGGAAAGAGCGTGGATAACCCGAAAGGCTTGTTTGAAACCATTTCCTGTGGAATTGAACCCCACGCGCCCTTTATGAGCCACGAAGCCATTATATGTATCACTTTGACCAAATTATGCTGCCGGTGCATGTGCATTCACTGCACAGTGACCTTGACCTCTACGAAGCACCCACCCGAAAAGGCCACCCCATCATTGCCCGTACTAAAAAAATTCAAGAGATTAGTGGTCATTATGCGAATTTTGCCCACTACCTCAAAACAAGATGGCGGCTACTGCTCATATACCGCATCGCGTAAGTGGATGATTCGAATCTTGGGTTCGGTTCTGACACCCGAACGATGTTGAACTCACTTGATTCAATGGCCTCGAGGCCCTAGGAAGTGGTTTGGGGGAGATCCTCCCCGGCTTTTTAATTTTCATTTTTTCTTAGCTTGTTTTATTTTATCGTATTTTATTTTGATTTCATCAATTTTCTTCTTAGATTTTCTCTAATTTTTAGTTAATTTATGTTTTAGATTAATTTTTACTTTTACGCAATTTTTCTTAATTTTCTAGCATTAATTTTTGCGGTTTTGTGCAATTTTGAGGCACGGATTGAGAATCGACAGAAAGATTTTCGCAAATATAGAGAAAATTTCGCAATTTTAGCGAAATGCGAAAATTTCGCTATAGATGGAATTTTCGCTAAAAATTTGCGAAATTTAATAGCCTAGCGAAAATTTTGTGAGAATTTCACAATGATGGAAAATTTCGCTAAGACAGTGCATTTTGCTAGCTTAAGCGAAATGCATAATGTAAGCGAAATCAGCCAGTGGCCTCCGCTTATAGGACAAAGCAGTAGTACTTATTTTAATTTTATTTTATTTTATATATAAAAAAACGTTTGTTTTCTTTATATATTATTTTTATTTCAAAAAAATATTTTTATTTATATATATATATATATATATAAAATATAAAAAAGATTTTTGTCCCTTTAAAAAAAAAATTGTTTTTTAATTTTAAAAAAAAAATCGTTTTATATATATATATATATATATATATTTTATTTGATTTTTCAAAAAAAAATAGAAAAAATTTATTTATTAGACATAGAAAATTTGTAAACATAGCGAAATTTTTCGTTATGTCGAATTTTAAAACTAGCCTAGTGAAATTTAAGCTAGGCTAGCGAAAGTGCTATGTAATGAAATTTTTTTCATTTATGGGTAACTGCATCAGATTTTGTTTCATTTCGTAACTTTTAATCTGAGCTCTAGTTTTAAGCGTTCTTGGTACCGTTAGGCTTAGAGATTGTAGAATCTATATATGGCCAGAAAGAACATTTTTGAGATTATTATGAAAATGTAATTTTTAAAAATGCTCCAACTGGTCACTTTTTTTCTCTATTTTCTTCTCCTAACTTGTTTGTTTGAAGCCCGAACGAAGTGAATAAGGTGTCGATGGAAAGCTTGCAAAGTCTCCTATCTAGAAATGATCACATCTCATCAAGAGGTAACACTTCCTTCTCTAATTTTCCAATCAGGCCCCATTTCGGACAGAAATGTTTGGGTTCAGGGGAGAGTTAGTAAGGAAGTGACTTTTATATTTATGTTTTGTTATTATTTGTTCAAGCCCATTTGTGATGTTTAGTGAGCTTCTTTGGGTCCCCTTTCTATAAAGTACCATTATCTGCATACAACTTACTTTCAAAATCTGGACCCTATTTGCAATCAAAATTTTTTATGGTTTTGCCTAACCTGCAAGTTGGAAAATTTAAACTTTGTCCAATTCTATTGATGCTAGATTGATTCCATGCTTGGTTGAGTGAATGATTAGTTGAATTCTTATTGATTTCGACATTTTTCTTCCACCTTTAGCTAACCACACCTGAGAGCACGAGTAGGTTTCAATGATAGGCTGAAAAGCTGCTGACCTCCTTTGCTGCATAACCTACCTAGTTTCATTGTGCTTTAATAGGTTAAGGACCTGTGAAAAGAAAAAGAAGAAAAACAAGAAAAGAAAAAAAAAAAGAAAGAAAGGAAAAGAATAAAGAAATTGCAACACTTTGCCTTGAAACCCGAACACGGTCAGGGTATATGGCGAAAGCCTTTAAACCAGTGCCTAAACCTTCAGCGGTTGGGAGTCAGACTTAGTGTTCGTCATGGGTGGATGGGTGGAGTTTAGCAAGTTGTAGGTGCTGAAGGCTCGAAATCATTCGAGGAAGTCAGGAATTGAAACACAGCGTAGAGTTTGTGGTCGAAAGATCCTTGTTGGTGCCACAAGCCTTAATTGGTTGAAGTCCTTCGGTAGATCCCTAGTTACATGGACTTTGGTGGTCGATTCCTCGACCATTTTCTAGCGCAAAAATAATTGTGGAATAAGAGGTGGGTCTGATCTATTTAAGTTGGTTAGCATGCTAGGTTGTAGTGAAGAGTAGCTAGGGGGGGAGTGCGGTTTGACAGGTTTATTGTTGAGATACGATCAAGCAAAACAACTTGGGTGGTGGAAGTTTCTGGTTGATTCACCAAGAAGAGGCTCCTTAATACTCAATTTTTATGGCATTCATTCTCTCATGATAGTCATTGGACCGCGGCTTTGATGATTTTTACTTATGGTTAGGCATTACTCATTCACAACCTTTTTGAAGTACCATTTTTTTGTGAACGTTATTTTGTTATAGTTTTATATGTATTTTACTACTTTCTTTCTTTCATTGCTAAGTGTTGACTGGACCAAAACACATGTACAAGAGTAAATCATTTTAAATTCTGGTTTTGGCCCAAATATACTGTAAGTGCACAGGTCGACAAGTAATAAATTGGATTTAAGTCCAGATATCGTCCCTGATCACAAAATTACAGATCCAACTACCCCATTTACTCGAAGCTCCGTACTATTTGAACTATAACATGATATGAGAATTGTTTAAACTAAGAAGGTATCAAAATATACTATGATATATAAAGAAATGAACAATCAAATAAACTGAAATCTAAGAATAATGAATAAAGAATAGGTAAGAAAATAAATGGAAACCGAATAGTCATCGTTCAGAGTACACATTAAGATCAATGCTATTGTGAAGTATCAATTCCTGTTGTTAACACTGTTAATTTTACTTGTGTATTTTAGATTTTTAGAGTCTGTCCAAGGCGTTTAGTAAAATGCAATTTGGATCTCTCCACACTCCACATTTCATTATCTAATTCTTTCTGATTCTCGAATACGAGGGAATGAGATAACTACTTTTAAAGGACTTCCTAAATCTGAGTATTTTTCTTTTCTGATACTTCATACCCATTTACAGATTTGTAAACCTTAGCTCCCAAGTTGCTCCAGTCCAAGCAGGATATACCCACTTCAGGTTACTCTTCCTCAAAATTAGAATAGATCACTCTCTCATGATTAGATCTCGGCTAACACGGGATTGGCCTCAACTATCGAATTGAGGTGAACTCTTTGCTTGTTTAAATTATTAACTCGTTCGACTCATTCTCATGTTCAAGTGAGAAGAAAGTTTATCAAATAAACTTACAAAGCTCATTAGATCTCTAATAGCGGTTAATATACCTTCAAAGAAATGTTCATAACTCCGGAATTGTCATCTACATTGTCCCTCGGAGGACCTCCATAGAAATCGAGCAATGAAGCTTGATTCTTAAAGCGGGTATAGAGAAACTGATATTCAGTTCAAAAAACTTTAAACCCACTGGCAAAGTAAATTCTATAATGAAATTCTGAATTTCTTGAAAACAACTACGAGGAAAGATAATTTTACGACAATAGCATTCACTTAATGGAAGTGAGTTCCTCATTCTTGAATTACACACTCTGGCATTCCTCGATCAAAAGAATAGCTATGAGTGGGCGGGGGTCGAATTCAGTATGCGAACTTCAAACATTCGGTGGTAATTTGAAAGAGCGGAATTTGCATTCGACACGCTAAAAAACATAACATCGATTCGGAAAAGAAAGCGAAAACCAAAGCGATAAATCTAATCTAATAACTATCAACATTGAAGAAGAGATAAGAAAAGAAAAGAAAAGAAAGAAAACTAAAAGAAAAAGAAAGAAAATGAGCCTTGACTACCAGACCTCTCGTGCATTAATCGCGTGAAACTGCACACATAGTGCTGTGCCTCAGCTGCCGGTTGGGCCCTAAATCCGTCTCGATCTTGTGGGTTTCAAATTAGGTTGGCCCGTATTGTAATGTTCGGTCGCGACTTGACTCCTTGTCAGCGACATCATCCATCATCGCGACATCCATCTCGCGTGTGACATCGGCAAGATCTTGCGGCCTCCCGACTTGTGTTCTACTGATAGCCATGACGTGAAATCCCTTGTCGCGACATCACTTCATGCGCTGCGGGGTTCAGCTGATGATTCGATGTCGACCTCGATCTCACGTCGCGACCTCGGCTCATGCTTGCGAGGTTTGATTGGTCTCTCACGTGTCGTGACATGTCGTTATCTTTCACGACCTCGGTTCACATGATACGCAGCCTTCAAGCTGGTATTCACGATGTCGAAATCAATCTCACGTCGCGACCTCGGCTGAGTCTGCGGCATTCAACATCTTCGGGTGTCGCGACATCGATCTCTTGTCGCGACATCGACAGGATACACGAGGTTTATTTGGTTTCTCATCTTTATCCTTTGACATCAATGTTAATCGCGTGGCGTCTATTCTTGTAAATTTCAAGCGAGTTTTCTTATGCAACAACAACCTATTGGCCGTGACATCAGATCCTTTGCATGCTTCAATGTTGTCGCCACTTGTATCTTTCAGGCTAGTTTGCTCTTGTTGTCGCGACATCAGTCTATGAACTTACAAGCTTCCATTGATTGCTCTTGATGTCGCGACATCAATCTCTTAATGTGACATCGAAACTATAACTCTACTTGATTTTCACTTGATGGTTCCTGTTGTCGCGACATCAATTCCTTGTCGCGACATCACTCTATGACTCCACAGGTCTCAATTGTTCGTTCCTGATGTCGCGACATCAATCTCTTGTTGCGACATCACCTTATGGCTTTGCAGCTTTGAACTTGTCCTTCTTAATGTCGCGACATCGATCTCACGTCGCGACATCAAACTATGTTCACGATCTTCGCGACCTCGTTCCTGCAATCGCGACAACAGCTCCAATTCTATGAGTTTCATCTTTTCACATCACATCCTGCGTCAATGATACTTTTTGTATCGAAACTCTGTCTCTTTGTCGCGACATCAACTACTAATCGCGACATCATGATGTTGTCGCGACATCATTTCTTAAGTTTCTGTTCAATCCTCAGCTGCCTATCTTGTGATCCATGTCGCGACCTGCATCAAATTTCCTTCCTTTTTCCTGATGTCGCGACCTCATAACTGGCTGTGCAAACCCCAAAACTGCAACATTAGTTAACCAGTTGCTTTCATTTCTGCTATGCTATTTTCTACATTTGTACTCTGCCAGTTGCTGCATTTTTCCACTGCATTTTTCTTCTTTCTTTTATACTCCACACCCAATTACTTGAGTTTGGTAGAGTTTCTTCATATTTACGCATCTTAATTATTCATTTTACATTAAAATCAACAAAAAATGAATTTAAAAAATAGATGACTTTTAAGCTCTTCACTAAAGGAATTTAGTAATGTGTAGGTTGGGGGTGTGATTAGTGTCGAAAAGTACTTTCTTTAGACCTTATTTTTAATAGGTTTGGCGCTTTGTGTACTAGTATTATAATGCTTAATTGACATGTTCGGGTCCTGTGCACTTCTAATTGCGTTAAATTTGTTTTTGTAGTTTTGCGAGGAATTGGAGGCCAAATTATGATGTCAATCAATCATAACCAAAGTCGGGTTGATTTTCACCAATTTCATGGTCTCATATCATTCCAGCAAGCCGGGGAATGAAGAATTTCAAAGCGGGAAGAAAAATTGAAGAAAATGGCGAATGAAGTAGCGGGTTACGGGGGATCTGGGTGAGCGACGGCCGCTAGGAGCGGGATCAATGGAGCAGTGATGAATAGGAAGCGAAGTCGCTCTGTTTAGGAATTTTCTCTATGATAACCAAAATTCTTGTGCATAAGCGAAAATGCAAATTTAAGCTATGCACGAGTGTTCGCTAGGCTAAGCGAATTTATTAGCTAAGCGAAAATTCTTGTAGATAGCGAAATTTTGTTTATTTATCTCTTCAATAGATTTCATTGGGCAATGAAATTCATTGGTAGCGAAATTTTCTATCTTCATGAAATTCACGCATAGCGAAATGGGCTATACTGTGATTTTGATATTTTTGATTCCAAACAACCTCGTTTTGTATAATTACCACTTTGTCCCTATTGTAATTTCATATTTTAGGTCTTTTTGTCATTTCACACATTGGGTTGGCTATAAAAGCCAACTTATAGATTTTTGTAACCCTAACTTTAATCTTTCAGTACGCAGCAACTTTTGTTTCCAGTTTCCTCTCTTCTCTCTCCTCTTTCTCTCCCTTTCTTGGTTGCAGGCACCTCGAGGATAGTGACTTGGAGGATAATTAGCTAAAACCCTTCCTTCTTGAGTAAAGGCTGCGGGAAGGATGCGGTGGCGGTGGTTGTTTTTCACGCGACGGGTTTTACATTTTGGTTCCCAAATTTCTAACTCTTAGGTTTAAAGCTTTTGATGTACTTTCTTCGCCAATACTTGGCAAGCTTTTAGGTCTGGCAGATTCTTAGCTGATACATCGATATCCATTAGTTGCTCTTACGAGCCATCGTAAGGCTTAAGGGTTATGTTTTCAATGTAAGTGCATCCTCTTGATAAATACTTGGTAATCTTTTAGGGTTCAGTAGATACGAACCTCATTAACTTCGCGGAGGAGACCAGATAATCTTCTGTGCTTCAGATCACGGATCCTTTGTGCTTTGATTCTCATCACAGTGGATTCTTATTTTTAGATCCATTGAGACTCATTAGTTACCCTTTACGAATCATTGTAGGATGAGTCAAGATAGATTTTCACTGTAGGGAACCATAAATGTTAAATAAATGCTTTCTATCAAAAGGAAAATTATTATTTAGGTTTTTAATGCCAAATGAAGATCCGCCCCGAGAGATGACTATATGTCATCCTCCCAACGCGAGGAAATTAACCCGAGGACCTCCTCTTGGTTAGCCTAGGATCTTAAACTCGCGGGCCATCTAATGTTTGCTGAGTTCTATTTTACATTTTATTTCATTTATTTTCTGTCCAAACCACTCCTCAACCCACTCGCTTTTTATCACCACCTTAAAAATCAAATTTAATTCACCATTTTCACTTCACTAAATCATTTGTACGAAGAAACCCATCCTCGTGTTCGACCACCACCGTATCGCGCAGTTTGATCACGCAAAAGAGAGGAACTTAGGAATATAAATTTGTTGGATTCCGCATCACCCCTACCGTGGCACGAATCGGGCCTCAGACATAGCTTTATACAGTTTGTGTAAGGGTTGTTTCCACTAATTTCATGCCTTAGTATCATGTTAGGTAGTTTGTGTGGAGGATGCCATGATTGCTAATCAAGGACCTGACCTCTCCAATTTTGAAACACATAGTGCATGTAACAAGAAAGTCCTTATGTTATTATATGCTAAATTACTATTGATGTAGGGATGATAAAGGAGCCACCTCTCGCGTTCAAGAAACCAATTCCAGAGTAGTCTACCACACACTCACAATGCAGGATCCTAGGTATGCCCCAGGTTCCACTCGGCCTCACTAACGCTCAACGAGCCTCGGGTGCTTCAACACCCGGGCGATGGGACATCATAAAGAAGAGGATCGTTTATCGAGCCCCAATATAAAAAAATAAAAATTAAAAATAAAAATAAAGTGTGAATAGAATAAGTGGACCTTCTAGTCGGAATTCGGGCACATTTAAGGCCTTTCAAAGCCTACGCCCCGACGCCACCAACAGGAGCCATTGACTTCACTGGCTCACATATGACAGAGGATAGAAGTTTCTCACAAATTAAGGCCCTTAGGGTTCGTCAGAGGTTCGAGGTGAAGTTCGAGGGGAACTGAATGTCTGGCGCCCTTAATCAACTGGTGGGGAGTCACCAATGGATCCCCGCTACAGGAACACTCAACTAAAACTTACGGGCACTAGGAATTGCTCACTAATAGGTAGCAGGTTAATATGAATAAAAATGGTGCTGCTCTTATCCTTTCTGTTAGACTCTCCCAAATAAAAAGTTGAATCAAGTCGGGTTCTAGAACCAAGTTATATGCTAGAGATCATACATCCAATGCACATAGACTTCCTGGGAAAGGCTATAGAAAACCTAGGAGGTGAGTCACTTGTTGACTGAATAAGATTTGGCTGAATTCTTTCGAAAGTCAAACAACCTTAAAGATCCTCTCAAATTTGAAACAAAGGCAGAGCTGCAGTTTAGTTCATTTTGGATCATTCATCTGGCAAACATGCGCATCACCCCCCGTGATAATTAAGTTTTTAGTATGTTATTTTCTCAGGTGTCTAGTTCAGATCCGTTTTTGCTTCGGGGACAAGCAAGAAGCTAAGTTTGGGGTGTGATGAGGCTCAGTGAACACTATTACAACCCTGGATTTAGGCTAGATTCATGACTTACTTCATATATATATAGACTGTTTTGATTACTTTTCTAATATTTCGCTTTTATTGGGTTTTTAAAGAAATACTATGCGCCGGGAGATGGAGCCTTGTAGGAGGCTGAAGAAAGAGTGGTGCGTAATCACCTTCTAACGTCACATTTCCAACGTCGTGACGCCGCGGGAGTCCCTCAACAAACCTTATCTCTTAGAGAGGCTATAAAAGGAACGGGAGAATCCAATTATAGGGGTTGGAAATTCATTTGCAGAGCTAGGGTTTGAGGAACTAGAGCTTGGAACAAAGGAAAGAAGACTTGAAGGCCGATCTTAAAGAGAGACTTGAAGAACCCTGAGATCGCATTCCTCGATCATCAGTTTTCTATTCTCATTACCATGTCTCGCTTATTTGCATCAAATAAATACAATGAGGTTCTACTTGTATTTAGGCGTTGGTGAGATTTGGACATGAATACTATGTTAAAGTGTTAGCTTTTATAATTCCATTATCTGATATTTATTTGTTTTACCATTATTAACCTATGCTTGATGGAATCATATTAATTTTTATCAATCTTAATATGTGAGTGGTCTTGCGTAAGATATGAAAAGTACAGCAATTGACATAGTTGGTTAACCTAATAAACTTGGTAATATAGGATTATCAATAATTAGAGGCGAGTGGTAATCTCATGCACCTTTAATGCTCGGGGTTTAGCCGAGCAAGAAACCTAGTGGATAAAGCGGGAGGTTAAAATGACTTTGAGAAAGACTTTTTTAATTACATTATAAGAGCTGGAAAGTACCATATTAGATAATGGAATGGAATCGCAACATCACATAGTAGGACCATCCAACAACACCAACACCCTAATCTTTTTGGTATCTGATCACTTTTGGCATCTACACACAAGTACATTAGTAAAAATAAATCTAGTTTTCTTTCACTTTTAGCCACCAAAATTGCTAGTTTGAATATTGAATAAGTATTATAATTTTGGTACTTAGTTCACTACGAGTAAGGTTTTCCTTGTGGATCGATATCTGATTAGTGCCTAAAAAGTGCTATTTTGATCCCTATTTTTAATAGGTTTTGAGCGCTTTTTGTGTACTAATTGTTATAATTAACGCAATTGACATGTTCGTCCCATCACTGACTTATTCGAGGTTGTTTTCTTTAGTTTTTATGCGAATTGGCCAAATTGTCAATCCAATCATAATAAAACGGGCTAATTTCATCAATTTATGTATTTTTATCAATTCCCAAGCAAGCCGGGAATGAAGAATACTAAGCTAGAAGTAAATGAACAGAGAGCATGGGGCCAAAGAGCCGCAGTGAAGCAATGGAAAACAAATGATGAATAAGGAAAATTGCCATAATAAAAATTTCGCTTATATAGCTAAATTACCACTTGGTAGCGTAAATTCAGATGCTTCTTGTTTTGCATAAACGACCTGTTGGTTTTTTTCTCCTTTCTACCTCATTGTAATAGTTTTAGTTAGGATAATTTGTAGTTCACTTTGATCAGAAGGTCATATGTCATTGTAATAATAATCGTTGACCTAAGTTTTAATTTCTTGAAGGAAGCATGTGCCCGTTTTGGCCCTCATTTTCTCTTTCTCCTTCTTTCCCTTTCTCGGTTGCCAAACGCCCTCTAAGGATGACAACTCGCAGGATGGTTATTAGACCCCTTCCTCCTTTGAAGAGGAGAGCTACTGGGTGTTCGCTTTATGCAAACTCGTCTCTGTTACGCAGTGTGTTTTACTTACTTTGGTCTCAAATTCTTCTTCAACTCTGAATGTTTGATGTACTTTCTTACCAATACTTGGCAAGCTTTTTAGGTCTCATGGGATTCTACTTAGAGACCGATATCCATTAGTCATGGTCCAGCGAGCCACCTGATGTAGTTTAAGGGGTTGCATTTTTCACTGTATGTACCACTTTGATCAATACTTATAATCGCTAGGTTAAGTGATGCTTATTATTGACCACATTAAGATTCATTAGTTACCTCTTTACGAATCATTGTAGGATGAGTCAAGGTGATAGATTTTCACCGAAGGAACCATAAACGTTAAATAAATGCTTTCTATCAAAAGGAAAATTAGGTTTAGGTTTTTAATGTTAAATGAAGATTCGTTCTGAGATATCATGTCATCCTCCCCAAAGCGAGAATAATCTGGGACCTCTGCTGTCTAGACTTAAAAACCCAAAGGGCCCAATGCTTCGGCGGAGTTCTTTATATTTTATTTCTCCTTATTTTCAGTTTGTAAACCACCAACCCCCCGTTTTATCACCACCTTAAAATCCAAACAAATCACCTATTTTTGACTTCACTTAAATCATTTGTACGAAGAAAACCTATCCCCGTGGTTCGACCTAGATCGGGCCATATCAAGTAAAGAGATTTTGCTACGGTAGTAGGAGGAATTTAGGATAGAAATTTTGTTGATTTCGGATCACCCTACTGTGGCATGAATCAATATCCATACCTTGAGTACACTATATTACTTGATGAGCGTACACTTGTGCGATTAGGCAATTTGCACTATTTATTGCATATCCATAAAAACATAATCACGTAAACGCCTATCAGACATCTCGGAGAAGGTGGGTTTGATACAAAAGCGCTCTTCTGATGCTCAGCCTACAGAAGAAGTTACTATCAGGTGGCGCCAAATTTGAGAGTTTGAGGGTAGATCACGCCTTCAAGGTGATGCCTGCGAGATGAGTAGTCGTTTCGCAAGAGGGAAGTTAGCATCAGATCAATACTTCTTCAAAGAAAAACCAGAGGTAAGTACAAGCAGATATCGGGCTGGCGCTACCACCGAGTTTATCGTGTGTTCAAGAGGTGTTCCACATTCCACGTCTAAGTATACCCGCATCCAATTCATGTGAAGGGATCAGAGAAATTATTGTTGATAAATGGGACCTCGAGGAGGGACCAAGGTAATATCTGATAATCAGATTAGTTTCATACGCAAGACCGTGGAGGCTAGTGAACGGTCAAAAGACTGAGACCTGAGAGCGTTTTGGGAATGCAAGGACACGATGCGAGCCACCTATCCTTCCTATTTGAGGATGAAGGTGCGTTGTTTAATATTGAAACCCCACATTGGAACTAGAATGACTATAGCATATGCATGTGGTTGTATGTGTTAGATTTCAAATTC
Source organism: Tetrastigma voinierianum (assembly GCA_016808115.1). NCBI lineage: Eukaryota > Viridiplantae > Streptophyta > Magnoliopsida > Vitales > Vitaceae > Tetrastigma > Tetrastigma voinierianum. Next base: position 53,557 of record JAEQBH010005579.1, on the reverse strand, counting down.
CTGTGATCTAAATTTATAGGGAAGAATGAAACTTTGATCCAATTTTTTTTGAAAAAGGGCAATGGTAATTTTCGCCTGAACCGAAAATTTTGGTCTCGAATAATGAAACAGACTTCCGCTGAACTTATCGCCAAATCCACCACACAATCCACTTTGTTGTGATTCCCCGAGACAATGAATTTACGTTTTTCTCGAGGCACCTGTCGGGTGATGACGGTACTTGGTGCATTGACGCCATTACTAACCCTATCGGTTTCACATACATGGTTTCGCGCAGCAATTTGTGTGAATGACTTATACCGAGCCAATTGTCAAATGAGGGAAATAAAAAGAAAATAAGGAGAAAAGAGAAAAGAAAATCAAAACGGCACAATAAGAAGTGTTATGAAAATTCAGCGAATGGGAGTGGAGCAAATAGGAGAATCTCGGTGGAATTAGGAATAAGAAAAAGAAAGAAAAGAAACCAATAAAAAGAAAAAAAGGAAAAAGAGGAAGGAATAAGAATAAGAAAAGAGGGAAAAGGGGCTATTTTTGAAACAAACCCATATGAGGGGAGAGGAAAGGGAGCAGAACAGAGAGAGAGAAAGGGGAAAAGGGGGTTTTCGCTTATCTCTAAGATCTATGGAAATCGAGCTATCGGTTTTCGTTGGAGCGATAAGAAAAGTTGATCAACGCATCGCAAGTTAAGCGTGAGTACCAAAATCTTAGAGTTTAGTCAAACTCCACGAGGTAGGGAATTTTCCTACTTGGAATATTTCAGTTTGAAATATCATTTAACGCCAGTTCTTTGAGGTTGTGAGATGTCAGCAATTTAAGTCCCAAAATTCGACCATGTAGGAATTTTTGTGACTTCTTGAGATCGCTTTCAAACAAACAAAGGTTGAATTTTTGAACCGTTTTCTGCAGATACCAATAGTGACTTTCAGGATCAAGTTCTAGCCTCTGAATTGTGTTGAGATTTGGTTTTAATCCTGTGACTGATGTCTTCGGGTTTTGAGCTTTTGCACATCGTAATTTGTTGATGAATGGAACAAAAATGGTTCATACTTATGAAGAGCATCTTTCAAGAGGTGCACTAAGTTATGTGGGTCCGAGATTTAGGTCATTTTGTGTGTTATTATTGGAAAAATAAATAATATACTGTTGTGTGTAAAAATTATGTTAATATGTGCTTCCGTGATGTATTAACATGGGAATTCTGATGATTGGTACCATGGTGGAAATATACTATCCGGACTTATAAATGCTGTATGTAGTGATGACATACGAAATGCCATGATTATTTCATATGCACGGTCGCATCGCGTCGAGTCGGTGTGGGTGCATGGTACTGTTATTCACCATTCTTAGTGAATGTGTGGTGAGCTCGGAAATGGGACCACTTCCAAAATCGAGACTCATGGTGGTATAAAACAATCATAAATATAAATCATACGCGGCCGTGGACATAAGAAGATGGGGCGTATCCCAAGGTGAAAGACCCAAATTTATATGCGATTAGACATGATCATTGGCGGTGAAAGCCCATAAAAATGTCGAAAGGCGTGCGCTGACCGCGCGCTGTGACTCGAAAAAGACGTACGCGAAGGTCATATGTGGATCGATAAATTAAAATGAATATTGTGAGGGTCAAAAGAATGGGTTGTCATTGGGTGAAACACCAATGATAGGTTTTCACACTTGGCATTTGCATGTGTGAGGGAGTCGTCAGATTCGTCAGGGCGCTGAGGAGTCTCATTTCATGCATGACATCGCAACACCTGATATAGATTTCAATATTTATATGGAATATGATTTGATGTTTTATGTACGCCATTGCATGTGCATTTAAAGTGGAGTGTTCTTGTAGGAGAATTTTTTTCTACTTCAGGGCTCACCTCGCCATGGGAATTCTCAAAATACATAAAATATAGGGAGACGATGCTTCGAAGAGGCCGTGGATATGAAAAGGCCGATGTGTGGCCTCGATATTACCTCTCAGTAACATTTTAAAAATATTTTGCAGAAAAAGAATTGTAACTAAATTTTTTGGGGACTATTGTCTAAATAGTCGGGTATGTAATTATGGTAAGAGGGCCGTGATCGGACTCTTACGAACTGTAATTAAGCATTTTATTTTCAAATTTTAGATTTAAATGTGAATGAATGAGTCCCAGTAGAGGGATGTATATAGTAGGGATATAGACCGGATGGACCACGTAGGTCAATCACTACTTCTGTTGAGACCATTTTGGATTGGATTATAATTATTATTATACGGGTTGTATGTTGGGTAAAGCTCCCCGAACAAAGGAGATTCTACCTGATTTTTGTGAAAATATGGATCTCGATAAATGGGACACAACAGTGTGGTATCGGGTTACTCGAAATCCATAGGAATTCCACGGGTTGACGGATTATCAATGGGACCCCTAGATTTGGGGTGTCACATATAATAATTTATTTTAAAAGTTTTGTGCTTATATATGGTTGTTGGGAAATGAGAGAAAATGTCTGAAAAAAGTGTTGTAATGTTTTTGTATCTCTATACTTCTATTTGTCTATCTATATTAGTTAGAAATCTTTACACTAGTATAATGTTTTGAAAAGATAAACAAATGAACCAAATCCATCTGAGACATGATCATGAAGGAAGAAAAGATTACATTTATAAGAATTTTGAAAATATTGGCACAATATCATACTCGAAATTCAAAATAAAAATAGAATAATTGGTTTCAAAATGGAATGAATCAAATATATGTAATTTGTAAAACAAACATTTTGTAAAGTAACTTGAAAATATATCATATTTCGGATACAATCTCCACTGAATCTCTTTACCCCCTACATGGTAACTAAATCTCAGTGATTATATCTCTCGTAATATATATACCGTCCAGCATTTTTGTCTCATTGCCAAATTTATAACTAAATCTTTGGGAAGACATTTTGTTTCAAATAGTATATATATATATTTGATGATGCTTTTCAACCGAAACTTAGGTAGACTTAAGCGGGATTGTTGGACCAGTCCATAGCTGGATGTTAGGCTCAAATGCGAAAATAAAAGCAAAAGGATCGAAAGTGAGAGATTGCGCTGTTTTCTCGATACTAAAAGTTAGTTCTTTCGGTGGAAGGAAAATCAAATTGCAGGGAATGAATTTTTAATGCTTGTACCACCTTTCACCGATGAAATTTGGCTTGTTATTTATAATGGATGATCATGATACTTTCCCTAGTTGGATGATGATATGAATCTTTCTCCGTTAGGTGAGGGATTTTCTTTCCTTATGGATTAGCTGATTAATAGGGATAATTGATAACTTTCCTAGTTGGATGATGATACCATATTTCTCCAGTTGGGTGAGGGATTTTCTTTTCCTTATTGTTAACAATTAATAAGGGATAATTGATAATTAATTATTAGGAAATATGTCTCTTCCCTAATTGGTGGAGATTTAATTAGGAAGTTGTGTACTTTCCTTTCATATGAGTTCTTTTGGGGATGTTTCACGTCCTTTGCTTCTCGGACATGGTGAATTGGGTCCTGACACAGACCTTGATGTTTGGGCATGTCTGGTGGGCCGGAGCTCTTATGTTTTTATTGGGGCACGCTTCTTTATCCCTCTCGAGCTGGCTTTTGGGCTGACGTCAGACACGCATGTGTGGTTTTTCGACTCCATCGGTTGCCTCCCAGACCCTTGGTGGCGAGCTGGGCAAGGGTGGGTGTTTTATCTCGGATACGGTGAGATTTCACGTGGCTAAATTTGGGGATGGTTTGATTCTGACTTTATCTGCAGGTCGGATGTCTTGTGATGGCGATGGCCATTCGATTTTAGACCCGTTCCGTGTCATTTCTGTGCTTTTTAGAAACATCTCCCTTATCTTTTTCTTGTGTTCTTGAAGACCTCTTCCTCCGTGGGTTTGGAAGTGTCTTCGACCAGTGCTCATAACTGCTTTTGGTAATTTCTATCGTCTTGCCTCCCGAGTTGGTTATGCTCTATTGAACTGAGCTATTTGGTTCTTGGGTTGTTCTACCTTCCGAGTTGTTTAAGTTCTTTTGAGCTATTCGCTCTAAGGCTATTGCGCCTTTTGAGTTGTTTAACTCTTTGGCCCAGAAATTGATACTCCTAGAGTGACTAACGCCTTAAGGCTATTACGCCTTTTGAGAAATTTCATTCAACTCTTAGAAAGCATTTATTTGGCTCTTGGGGCTCTCACCTCTGGGCTATTCCACCTCTCGAGTTATTTGTTTATGCTCGCTTTGACCAGTGTTGCTCACGGGCTGTAGCGCCTTTAGGGATATTCACTTCCTGAGCTATTGTGCCTTTTTGGCTTTGATTCGCTACGAAAATTAGTAGCTTGGCTCTGGGCTGTTGCGCACGCTTTTGGAGTTAAGCTTTGAAAGCTGACGACTTGGCTCCCAGGCTGGTGTGCCTTTTGGCTTGGTTAAACTCATGAAATTGCTTATGACTCTGAAATTTGTGTGCCTTTTGAGTAGTTAAACTCTAAAAGCCAAAGATTGTTTAGCTCACAGGCTATTGTGCCTTTTGAGCTGATACGCCTCTACTGGTTGTTTAGGCTCTCTCAGGTGGTGGCGAGGGCTCTCTTGGGTTGTGTGTCTTTTGAGCAATTTAAGCTCACGAAGACTAAACTGTAGCTTATAGGCCAGTGTGCCTTTTGGGCTGTCGCTGCGAGCGAAATTTGCTTGGCTCCCCAGGCTATTGCCGCCTTTTGACTATTCGCTCTGAAATTTATTATTACTTTTTGCGATTAAGCTACGGCGTTTGCCGACTTAGGCTATTATTGCCTTTTGACGATTAAGCTTTGAAAGCAAGTGCTTGTCCCACAGGATGTGTGCCTTTTGAGCTGTGATACACCTCTCATTTATTTAGGCTTTCTCCTCAAGCGAATTTCTTCCAGGGCTCTATGGGCTATTATGCCTTTTTGAGCAATTAACCTCTGAAAATTGGTACATAGCTCTTGGTGTCATGCCTTTTTGGAGCTATTCTATCATTGTTTAGGCTCTCTCAAGTAGTGCATTGGGGCTCTGGGTTATTGTGCCTTTTGACGGTCCAGCTTTGGCGTTGCTTGGCTCTGGCCCTGTGTGCCTTTTGAGTGAGTTAAGCTGGCCCAGTTTGCTTGGCTCTGAAAATTTGGTAGCGCATGCAGGCTGTGCCTCCGGGCTGTTTAGGCTCTCTCAAACTGTTGCCCGGTGGCTCTGGGCTATTATGCCTTTTGGCCGGTTAAACTCTGGCCAAGTGTAGCTCTTAATTTATTATTGTGCCTTTTGAGCAGTGCTTCAAGCGGTTGCCAGCTCCTGAGTGTGTGCCTTAGGAGCATACGCCTCTCGGGTTGTTTAGGCTCTCTCAAACTAAGTTCATTTTGGGGCTCTGGGCTATAGTGCCTTTTGAAGCAGTTAAGCTCATGGCGAGGCTGCCTTGGCTCCTGGGATGTTGTGCCTTACGGGGTATTTGCCTCCCAGAGGCTATTGTGTCTCCTTTGAGGCTGAAATTTGTCGCTGCAGGCTGTGTACCTTTTTAAGTAGTTAAGCTCTGAAAACTGAGTTGTTTGGCTCCCTCTTTTTGTCGCCTCTGCTTTTTTCCTTATGTGCGGAAGAGCTTTCCCGTTTTGATATAAGGGCTTCCTTGCTGGATTGATATCTTCTGCCTTTGGCGACACCTCGATCATGGTCGCACAATGGATTCTTTGAGATGGAAAACATTGAGTCCTTTGATTGCCTTCTAGTCCCAGACGATGAAGGGGTGATGGCGAACTAAATGCAGGACATCCACCTTTAAAGACTTTACATTTGAACCTTTGGGCCAGACCTCGGGTTCTCCACATTGGCTTCTTTGCTTGATGGTTAGCGGTGGGTAGCTGGCACTCTGTCCAGGAGCTCTAATGGGAGGTGGGAGGCCGAGCCTTGTTGGAGGCTCTTTCGGAGACCCGGTCGGGGATGGCGGAGTTGAACCGGGCTAATCTTTGGGCCCTTGGGTGTGATTGTGAAGGGCTCGACATCCTGCCTTTGGGTCTTCAGTATCCATGTAACTCCATCTTGTTCTTGTAAGTTGACGAGGTGATCTATTGGGTCCCTCATTCAATGACCGCCTCGACTTGCGGCATTCTAAATTTGGGGAGGAGAGTGAAGCACCGGTCTGAATGGGGACTTGATTTGCTGTACTAAGGTATCCGTGGGGCCCCGGGTCAGGCTTTCATAGCTTGCCCATTTTGTCGCGGTACAGCTCTGTCAGATGTCCTGGAACCTTTGCTCCCATGATTGTTCCTGGCTCCCTGTGATAGGGTGAGTTCATGCCTCTGTTATTCACGTGAAGCCTCCTATTGTGATCCTCTTGTTAAAGGATATATAGGGGTCATGTTCCCAGCTCAAGCTAGTTTCCTCATCTCCCTCAGCGTCCCGAGGAGCGTCGGGGTGTCGTCGATTCTTTTCTTGCGGAAGGTACTCGCGGCCTTAGGGGCATGACGGGCCTCTGTGGCGTCGTAGGCTGTCACAGTGAGTTCCTCCCATTCTCGGCGAGACGTTGGTTGTGAAGACGAAGTGCCTCATTTCGGGTGTTTTTCTCGGTTGTCTCTTACATCGTTCGGTTGATCTTTGCATTCCAGGAGAGGTTGGTGTGGCTCGGCTCATATTTTTTTTTAATTCAGGCTACCATTCAGTCACTAAGTAATAAGTTTTATTTGTAAAAGAACTGTCGTTCCCACAGACGGTGTCAAACTGATGATGCTTTTCAACAATTGGGAGTTTGAAACTTAAAATGGGATTGCTGGCGGTCATTGACTGCAGTGTCCGGCCTAGAATAAGAAGAAGAAAAAGGATCGGCGGGGTTAGATTACCTCTCAGATGCCTAAGTCAATTCTTTCTGGCGGAAGAGAAAATCAATTGCTTAGGAATGAATTTTTGTCGTACCTTTCAACGTGGGTGGCACGGTATTTATAATGGATGATCATGATAACTTTCCTAATTGGATGATGATACAAATATTTCTCCCATTAGGTGAGGGATTTTCTTTCCTTATTGTTAACCGATTAATAAGGGATAATTGATAACTTTCCTAGTTGGATGATGATACCATATTTCTCCCGTTGGGTGAGGGATTTTCTTTCCTTATCGTTAACAATTAATAAGGGATAATTGATGAACAATTGTGGAAATATCCCTACTTCACCCCAATTGGTGGAGATTTAATTAGGGAAGTTAGGTATTTTCCTTTAATACGGGTTCTTCACATGTTTCGTCACCTCCAGCCTTCTCGGACGGGGTGGCAGGGTCCCAGACCCTAGGCATTCGTGTTTGGGCATATGCAGTGGAGCGAGACGGCCTATGTCTTTATTGGGCTTCACTTCTTTTGCTCCCCTCTCAAACCTAGCTTTTGGGCTGGCGTCTGAGCCCACGCACGTGTGGTTTGGATTACATCATATATATATATATATATATATTGGATTTCAAAGAAAAGAATGATTTACAAATATCTCACCAAAAATAACATTATAGGTGAATAAAAAAATGTACGAGAAATGTTTGAAAAGAAAAAAATCCAAGAAATCGAGAAAATGATCCAATAAAACATATAATGATGTTATTATATATATATATATATATATATATATATATATATATATATATATATATATACATATATATATATATATATATATATATATATATATATATTTAGTTCAAAGAAAAATTAGTTTTACAAATATCTCATAAAAACCAACATTATTTAGATGATAAAAAATGTACATACATGTTTGAAAATAAAAAAAATCAAGAAATCGAATGATAATGAAACATATATTGATATTATTTTTATTGATTAATGTTTTATTGATTAAAGGAATTAGGCACGATAAAATTTGTCATGTTTGACCAAATCCCATTAATATCAATATCTTAATTTTAGATCTCTTAATTTATTTATTGGAAGACTCAGTGTGTATTATTATTATTATTTACTCGTCGATCAATTACATATTACAAAGGGATAAAACTCAGCTACTTGTTTGCATGGATTCGATGACCATCCGAGAATCATAAACTCGGAGGGGATGACACGGTTGATCCAGAGCTAGTGATTGTTGAGAAGAACGTAACGATCATTAAGGTGAGTCAATCTGGCAATGGATACTTCAAGATGGTGAACGATGCCGTCAAGAGTATTCCGATTGATAATACACAGTGCACAATTGTATGGATTGGAGGTGGAGTATATGTGGAGAAAGTCAAGATAGATAATATTAAACCTTTCGTCATATTCTACGGATCGCCGAACAACATGCCAATGCTATCGTTTGATGGGATATTGTGAAAAGTTCGGGGATGGTTGACGGGCAATGGAGGATTCCATTTAAATTGACATATTCTTCATCGAATTTTGATGTGTGTATTGTGTATAGACGCTGACATTGTATCGCACTTAGGTGGGAGTAGCCCTTGTGGGAGTTATCCTTGCGGGCATTGTTCACGCCGTGGGACCCAGCACCTGCAAATTAGGGTTATGTCACAGGCGATTGACCCTCATGGGACTACGAGGTGTGAATCGGGTGTGGCTTTGAGAAACCTTTTTGTAAAAACCAGATTTGACATGTAATATTTTGTACTTATAAAGAGGGAGTTATAAGCTCGAACTCTTATGGTGTTTGAGAAATTTATATATTTTTCTTAAATATATATGCATGAATGGATCCCAGATGAATGGGATGCGTCTAGGAGTAGTATCGAGATACGATAACCACGGTGTCGATCAATTATTTGGTTGTTAATGGGACCCCTGGTTTTTGGGTTATCTGACTTGGTATGAGCTTAGGTATACAACTACCTAGGGCTTAGGGGGCATGGGCCTAGGCTGGGACATTTATGGTGCATCGATGCACCGGTATACGACTGTAGTATCGGAGCTTGGGTATACGAATACAGGGCTTGAGGTGGGCGTAGGTTTAGGACATACGGTTATAGTCTGAATCTTAGGTTATGAATGCCTGGGACTCGATGTCGATATCAGTGATAGCTTGGTATCAAGTATTCATTGTGCATTCTTGTGAATCGATGTGTGATGATTGTATTTATAATGTGTGTTACATATTGTGTGGATTATATACATGATAGGTTGTATATAAACTTGAAGAACACTGGGGTTAAGAACATAACCTTAGGGGTTCGTGAATAAATGAGCATGATAATCGAGGCGTGTTTACTGGTGTTTTGGCATTATGCACCACTAATGAAATAAGAAAAAAAAAAATCCCATCTTGCTAATTGACATGTGTGAAAGAATTGGGCTTAGAGGTTGAGACAAAAGTTGTTGCATGTAAGCTATCCCCTAGGAACTAGGGTGAGTGTTGATATGATATGTGAGTTGTACAGGTTAGATATCTTCGAGATCCTACTCATTGTGGACCTTAGGGTCATGGACATGTCGAAGTTTGAAGAATCGCTCAGCAGGATGGATAGTTGATACTTTGAGGTCTTCATTGGTTGATAGTAGGAGGTTCTTTGCATACGGGACGGTGTTTGTCACACCCCCGATCCCACTTTTCGAGCGGATGAAGGCGTGAAACTATCTTGGGATTCTTTACTTGCTTTTTAAGACATTAGTGGGCCCAAGTTTTATAACTATAACAAAATATCATATACAAAGATACAAAACAAAACTACCACTTAGTAATGTAGTATTCTGATATCAATACATATGATCTTAAGTCCCGTTTACATATATATACATATATATATATACAAAAAAACATTTTACATTTACATTTACATTTTACATTTGCCAATCAGTGCAAAACCTACGTGATGGACTCCTACTAGTTTGTTATTTAACATTATGCGGAAGATCACGGACGCCCTCCTCTATCTATACACGGATTAAAAGCAGTACTAAAAGCAGCTTAGTGGGAAACATATGACTTATAAGTATACACATGCACTAGCCTCATTTTATAGTAGGCATACTCGCAGTAACATATATCTGATAGCAAATATATACGTGAGCTTTTTCATGAATTCATATAACCAAACTTATACACATACTTATACTTATAGTAGACTATACTTGTTGGATCTCAGTAGGAATTCATGAGCTTATACTTATACGGAGGTACCGTGGAGTACTACAGAGCTTATACTTGTACATAGGTACCATGGTATTAAACAAGAATGATGTACATTACTTTACTCTTATTCATTATTCAAACTCTTATCATATAACTATTTGACTACCTAGACCAGTAATAAGAAATGAGTAGGACACAGCACAATCAGTACCCGAAGGTACGGTACAATACTGAGGTGTCGTAGCACTGGCGAAGTCTTTGAAGCATTGACAGAGGAGATGTAGTCACACTAATGAGATGAATCTTGAACTACTAAATGTGCGAAGCATGGTTAAGAGAGTGTCGTCGCACTTCAATAAGAGTACCAAGTACTATACGTGCTCCGCGTAACAAAGGTGCGATGTCATTCAATATCATCTTGGCGATCCTACAATTATATGTGTTCAGGAACTTCCTATATTATCATATGGGCATTAAGTTTGCCAACATCAACTTTTCTTCGCCTCGGGGGAGAGGTACGGTGAGTTTTTTACTTAGTTTCATTCATATTTGAACCCCCGTTAGTCATTTATTAGGGTTCCTATACTATCGGTTCACAATTTGGGGCTTAACAATGCGAAATTAAAAATCAGAAATTTCTTTGGAAAAACATCGAATCTGTTTTCACTTTGATCGATCTTGGTACCAGCTCTTTATGGTGAGATGGGTACCGATACGCTTTTATGATACCGGTACCACTTTGCCTCTTTCTAATGGAGTGCCCGTACCACTTTTTTGGTACAGTAAAGTGCGAGTGCACTTGAATGGCAGATTTTCCATCTCTCGCTCCTTTTCAAATAAACACCTCCTCGATTCCATCTACATTAAAACCCACCCCATGGAATCACGAACAACTCCAAAATGGTTTATAACTGACATAAACACAATAGGAAATTAAGAGGATTCCTAACTCTGACAACTATTCGTACATGAATAAAATAACTTACATGATTCTCCACAAATCCATAGAAATCCTTACTTCCAAACTTATCTATACATATTCCTACAAGTTCTAACCCAACAACTTCCACTAACACTTATAATGGTGGGTTAGAACTTCTCATAAACCATGAACAAGAACAGATCAAAATCGAGAATCCATACCATACAAATCCATGCAAATGTTCTGAAATCCATCTGAAACCACCCAGCAATCCATACAAGCCATAATGCAACCATACCTTAAATCCTCTTCCCTCTCCCTCTTCACGTAAAGCCCTCCGATCCCCAAATGAGAGACCAACTTGGTCTTATCATTTGATTTAATTTTCCTTTATTACACTTTGGTCTTCAAACTCCCATACATTTGCACCACGACTTATACCATTTCTATAATAGCATCTCATCTTCTTATCTTATGACTTTTATATCTGTTTGACAAATTCCACTTTTACCCTTGTATCTTGTGCCACAAATTAGGAGTTTATTTTCTCACTTAGAAAAATAATAATTGAGAAAAATTTCAAAATGCACTTATAATATACCCTAATTATGTTTAAAAATGACTAGGGTTATTTGAGGTGTTCAGTGTTTTGCATGTGTTGTGTTTGGGGAGGCAAACACGATGCGTTACCTGAGCCATGTACGACTCAGTGGCGCAGTGGGTTGATGGGTTTGGCTTACAAACACCACTCTAGAGGACGGGGCTGGGACATGATTGAGATCTACCTCGGGAAGTTTGCAGGAATGCGGGGATGTCTTTCAGGGATGAGCTCTGGGATTACCCCAGTAGAGGATGTAGACTTATCATCGGAGGGTTTCACCTGGTATATTTGCCCATTTCCTATGACTTTCATGGATAGCGCCCGGTTGGGTTGTGGAACTTCGAGTCAGATCTGAGGTAGTGAAGGGTTTCATTAGGCCAGAGCACTTCACCTTAGGGCCCCTCGATTCTGTTTACTGGGAAAGGACAGGGTGCCCCATTGTGCATTGGCTATCGGCAGTTAGACGGGTTATGATCGAGAATCCAGTTATCCTTCTTGGGGATTGATGATTTGTTGATCAGTTGAGAGGAGTCGGGTCTACTTTAAGATAGATCTCATGTTCGTTTATCATGGATTGAGAGTTAAGGAGATGATAATATCCTAAAACAGTTGAGCCTTGATGCGGGCATTCGAGTTCCATGTGATGATGCCTTTGGATTGGCAGTGTGTGCCAGCAGCATTCATGGATCTCATGCATGGGGTGGTATAGCCTTGGTATATTAGTTTTGCTGTTGATGCCGTTGATGACATGCCCGATCTCTGCTCTAAGATAGAGGAGGAGCATGAGTATCATTTTGAGGATTGTTTCTCATGACCTGGAAGACCTTGGGTTGCTCCTTGAAGTTAGTGCAAGTCTTTGAGTTTTGAAGTTTGCGGGTGAAGTGTAGACATGTAGTGTCGACCGGGTGTATTGATGGACCTTTGAGAAGGTAAAGGAATTTATGAGTTAGGAGAGGTCGAAGTCAGTCTTTGAGATACGCAGTTTCTTAGGATTGGTAGGGTACTACTAAGTTTATTGAGGATTTCTCCCGACTAGTTGCACCTATGTTGAGTTGATCGGAAAGAATTCGGAGTTTGGTGGAATGACTGAGTGTGAGGCATTCAAGAGTGAAAAGGTGTGATTCTGGGTGCCACGATGGGTGTGCAGGAATGAATAATGTTATAGGCTTTGGTTCCTCCTGCTGTATGAGAAGCCCTCTTTATGATGTATTCAACTCTAAGATTCGAACACGGGGATGGATTTTCACCGTGTAAATGATTTGCGAGTTGGCTCGAAATGGCCGAATTCGGTTTTGGATTTTAAGGTTTTGTAAAAATAGTGGTTGAAATATTTGTGGCCCGAAAATAAAGTGAACTAAAAATATGAAAAAGAACTGTGGGAGGCATCGGACTGCGGGGTTGAGGTCTAAGGTAAATGGAGGTCTCGGGTCCTTTTCCTCACGTTGGGGAGGATGACATATAGTCATTTCAGGGCAGGATCTTCATTTAGCCATGTGAACCCTTATAATTTTCCTTTTGAAAAAGTGGCATTTAATGACATAAATGCTCTCTTAGACATCTGAACACACCTCTAGAAACCTACCCTAATTAACTAATGGGGGCAATGCTTAGGATGTGGGTGGATACAGCAATAAACATCCAGCAGACTACAAAACTTACTTAAATACAGGATTAATCAAAGGTATATTTAAGCGGTTTTAACCTAGAGTGAGAGATAGAAGAATAAATGAACATAAAATGCTGGCATTAAAAATGTGAAGCAGATTGTAGTACACATGGTTCTGCCAGGAGTAGCCCTCCCTCTTCCAGGATGGAGGGGTTTAGCCAAATATCATGAGTTGATAAAGTATCTCGAGGGGTGTTTGGTGAGTGGGAAAATACAAGAAAAGGAAAGAAAATGAAAGAAAGGGAAGCGCAGGAAAACTTTTACACATTTGCTCTGTGTTCTCCACCCAAAAGTCCACCAAAAATAGATCCTCCTTTCTACAAGGGTTCGAGCTTATATAAAGCTCTCATAAGAAAAATACCAAAAATACCCTCAATTCACACTTATACATGAAGGGCAAAAAAATGGGAAAAAGGGAGTAAGGGACACGGGGAAGAGTCAAAAATGTCAAGGCCGGCATGAGCCGGTGCACGGGAGAGGCAATTTTCGCGCGGAGTCAAATTTTCGCACCATGGGGCGAAATTTCGCATTGTGGTGCGAAATTCTTTGCTTCTTCTTTCTATGTACGCTCCTTTACTTGCAGAGTTCGATCTGATATTTGGGTTAGAGCTAAGATGTAGGTTGGATCGTCTGACAAATTTGGCATCGTAGCTTGCAAAACTTCACAAAATTAGCCTGAAATGGGATCGGTAGAATAGTCGGGACCTTAATGTACCGTCGGGTTGTTTGGTTGATTAATACACAAAAAGCGCTCAAAACCTACAATAAATAGGGCTCTATATAGCACTTTTTGGGCACCTGTCGTCAGCTTCACGTCGGCCCCTATCTTGATAGTCCCAAAAAAGGGATAGATGTACACAATGTAGTACGATGCTTCTAAGAATGATTTGGGATGTGTTTTATACGATCAGAGAGGGTGGTAGCTTATGGTTTCTAGGCGACTAAGAACCATAAGGCGGAATTACCACACATGACATGGGTTAGGCTGGCTATAGTCTTGCCTTAAGATTTAGCGCCACTATCTATATGGTGAAACCGAGTTCAGTATTCTCGGATCTGAGAATTCGAGTATATCTTCTGGCGGGACCTCGACATGGGTGAAGTATCAGAAATGGATCAGATATACAGAGAGGATTATGACTTCCCTTTGCATTACCATCTAGTAGATAAATGTAAAGTGGGCCCGATGTGCCGCTGGTCGGAAGTCATGGGGCGGGCTGGGTGAAACCGAGGAATGCAGATGCTTGAAGTTTCGGGACAGTTTAGACTACAGTACAATGGTCAGGCTTTGGGTGTTTTGGGTAGTTTAGTGGCTACGCCTTCCCCACTGAGTAGGGTGATTGAGTCCTAGGGACAAGACACAAAGATATCATTCATCAGGGAATGGGTATAGTCGAACCACGGGTGATGAAGGTGGGCCCGTTTCCGGTGATGATAACCTTGATATAGGGGACGGAGTTTGTTAGTTTGATTGTGGATCGAGATAGGAGATTCTCGAGAGTTCCATTGCTCTTGTTTTGCTGGTGACGAATCTAGGTGGAACAAAAAGATGTCTAGAGATCTTCATCGTTAATAATGCGGGTGGGATGAAGAGAAACATGGACTTTGTTATTGATGTCGTGTCGACGATTAAATCTTTGAGCATTAGAACCGGTGAGAGGGTTACATAACTCTAGAGTGGTCAGTGGAAGTGAGAACATATCGATGGATTTTTATGTCTCACTTGTCACTAGCATCGCGGAAAGCATGATGTGGTGTGGGTGAAGTAGTGGACTAGATCACCAAGTCGGCACATTTTAAGTTGTGCAGATGACGCTTCCTGCCCAGAGGAATTACGTAGGTTACACATCTGAGAGATGGTCCGGTTACATGGAGTGCTGACTCTATCATTATCAAACCAAGATCTAAGTTTCACGGCTCACTTTGGAAGAGTTTCCGAGAGCCACGGGAACAGAGTTGATGATGAAGCCTTTGCTTTTCATCCGCAGACGATTATTAGTGAAGAGAGGACCATATAGGTTTTGGATGACGTGCTGAGCGTGCGATCTGAATTTTAAGGAGGGTGGGCTGGGAGAGCATTTCATAGTAAAGTTCACCTATAACAACGGAGTTATCAAGTGAGCATCTGGGGTGGCACCATGAGGCTTTAAATGGCGGCCATGTTGATCTCGGAATTTGTTGGACAAAGGTGGGAGAAGTCCACCCACGAGGTCGATTTGATTGAGAGAAACATGCGGGAAGGTGGTTTGATACGAAGCGTCTTCTCGACTCAGACCAACTGAGAGAGTTACGTCAGAGGCAGGCAGAGCTACAGAGTTTAAAGGTGATGATCATGTCTTCTTGAAGGTGATGCTGAGAGATGAGTGACCCGGGTTTGGCAAGTGAGAAACTATCAAGGGTATATCGGCCCCTTTAATATACTCGAGAGGTGGAACAATTTATATCGGTTGGCTTTATGTCGTTGGAGTTTACTCGGGTGTCCGGGGTGTATTCATGTCTCCATGCTCGGAGTACATCGGATCCGACTAATGTAGTGGATTAGGAAGAATCTTGTTATTGATGTGGATGGGACAGCCGGAGGGGACCCGGTGGGGTTTGCGAGGACCTTGGGTTGAGTAAAGGAGTGTTGTGGCGGAATACGGGTGAAAAGACAACATAGGAACGAGGACACGATGTGTGCCCTTATCCTTTCTTGTTTGGGATGTGGGCATGTTGTTTAGTCATTTCGTACTTGAATGAATGTTGCATATGCATGAGATTATAAGGGTATGTGTGTACTTTTGGGGATGAAATTTTTTTAAAGGAGGGGGGATGTAAAACCTAGGAAACATGCAATTTTTCTTAAAAATGGTAAAATGTAATTTGCTGCTGAAGTACAGGTTGAAAACTTGAAATTTTCTAGATCTCGGATGGCGAACGGACTACTTAGTTGGATTCGTCTCGCGAGGAAATCTGGAGAAATACTGATCAAATTTAAGATTTGGATTTTCGAGATAGTCGAATTTCAGTATTTCAAGGCAGGTGTGAGACGACACCATGGAGTGGTGCCACATGGCATGACCGTATGGATGCCACATATGGCAAACAGAAGTTCACATGGCATGAGAATCATGTGGTGTGGCATTTATCACCTAGTGCATGTGTCCATGTGACACGTGGCACATGGAAAATGAATCATATGAAGACACACACTACAACAAATTGAGAATTTACCTACGAAAAGTGCGCGGTAATATAAGTAATTAAGTCGGTAATTAAATTTACCTCTGAGACACCGATAACTATATTTCGTAGGTTGTTGTGAAGCTAGGTAAATAAATTCACAAGGCGGAGAGAATCAGATCCGTGAGTAAATTACCTCTTCAGGAAATTAGTGTCAGTAAAATTGTGGAAAAGTGGTAGGTAAGGAAGTTGAGGAAAATCTGCAAAATGAGGACGAAATACCAGTAAAGGAAATTCCGTGAGTAATGCATGCGATGAATTTACCTACGGAAGAATCAATGATATTTTTTTAGTTTACAAAATCAAGAAAATATGCATTCGAGGGTTTTGAACTCAGGACCTTGAACTTGGGAAAACATAGGAGGATCCACTAAACAACAACTAACTAATATTAGATAAATTTGAAAATATTATATATATCATTCATCAATATTATATTAGTACAAAATAAAAATTATATACATATATATATATATATATATATATATATATATATATATATATATATATATATATATATATATATATATATACTGTGCTATATATATATATTAGTTAGAATAAAATAGTGAATTTTAATTCTTTTGGATATATTAGGTTAAACATTAAAATTATTTCATTTTATAAAATTTAAAATATTATTATAATTACTATATTTAATAATGCTAAAGTATTAAAGATAAATATTTGAAAAGTATCAAGATAAAATTTACCTACAGACACTTAAAGTGGAAATAATTAAAGTGAGTATTAAAGTTAGTAAATGGAAAATTACCTACGGAACTTGCACTTAAAATTCAGTAATTTTCCGTCGTGATACACGTCGATAAATGGTACCTAAAAATTTGGCAACATATATAGCGGGAAAATTACCTACGAACACTTTCGTGGTAATTTTTCATTAGATGTCTAATAGGTAAATGGTAGCAAAAATGTAGGAAAAAATAATATGCTTGTTAGTCCGATATTGAGTCGATGATACCAACAATTTGTCAGTCGGTAATTTTTGTACATGTTGAGAATTTCTTGTAGTGACATGTCATGTGAGAGAATAGGAAAGTGAGAGATTTCTCTCTTGGATCAAAACCCAAGAAACAATTTAGTGGTGGAGAAAAGGAAAAGAAAGAGAGAAAAGCCAAGAAAAAGAAAGAAAAGAAAAGGGAAAGAGAAAGGAAAAAAGAAAGAAAGGAAGAAAGAAAAGAAAAGAAAGAGGAAAACAAAGAGAAAGAAAAAAGTATCCTTGCGTAGGAAAGGAAAAAAAAAGAAGAGAGGGAGAAACGAGGCCGTCGTACACTCTCCAGGTTCGATGTTTAGCCGGTTAAAGTCAATGGTGAAATTAAGGATTGGGGTCTACTCAGGAGCTATGAGTAGGTGCCAAAAACAAAAATAGCTAGGGTTTTCTCCTACATTGGTTCCTCTTGATCTAAGGGTCATTAATGGTCGTGTGGTTTAGCCATAACCATGGGTGTATGAGTTTTCGGACGTTTAGGCTATTTTGGGACAGGTTTAGGGTGAGTTGAGGGTACACTTCATATTGAATTTATAGTGTAAAACCTATGAAAAGAATTACATTTAAATTTTAGGAGAAAAAGTAGCAAAATGGTAATTTCGAGCAGTTCTAAAAGGGAAAAGCTAAGTTTTTCTAGATCTCGGATGACAGAAACATATTTCAGCATTAAGGACGTCGTCTTCCAGAATCTAACACCTTGGTCAATTTCTGTCGGTCGGGGCAGTTGATTTTTCACGCATTGCGAGACAGAATGGACCAATCACAAGGTGCCATGTGGCACCTGACTTGTGGATCATTGGAGGCCAAGTGTCACCTTTGTAGGCTGCATGGAGGTGAGTGGTGTGTGTCTAGGCATGGGAGACACATGGCTCACTTTGATCTGTGTGTCGCACCCGTGAGAATGGCTTGGTAGTGGAATGAGGAGAATGGATCAAAACCCGAGAGGAATGCTAGAGCAAAATGGGTGAGCAGGGAGAGAAGAGGAGGAGGATTGTTGTTGGGCAAGCTCGAGTTCATGTAGATTGAGGAAGGAAGGAACCGAGGCGAGAAGAAAGAAAGAAAGGAAGGAAGGAAAAGGAGGAGAGCCCAGGAACCTCCATTGTTGCAAGGTTGAAGGATCGGACTTGATTCCATGGCTTCAGAGGTATGGCCTCTCTCCTGGCCCCAGTTTTATTCCTTGCTTGGGGCCATGGAAATGGCATTTGATTTGGAAATATGGTTGTGACCCTCAATGGAGGAGATTTTCTGTATAGGGTAAATGTTGTGTTTTTAGGTGAGATGTTGTCTAGTTTTTTCCTTCAACCCGTGGCTATGTTTTGGCCATAGCAGCCATCGCTCCTATCACGCATTAGTTAGATTCAAATTGTGGGTAAACTAGACTCATAGGAGAACATATGTCCTTGAAATAAATTACTATCAGAGTTCGACTCCTTTGGACTCATAAATGCATTCGAGGAGAGGCATGTTCGAAAGTTTCTAGTCTGTTTGGCCAAAGGCTAGTCTTTGCATTTAAGCAGTGTTTCGACAACATTCTCCTTGCTTTTGTCGGTTTTAATTCATAAATTTTGTGACTTTCAGGTTAATCTCTACACCCGATTGTGATGGTATGAGGGCTTGAATTTAAAGCCATTGTGAATTGTCAGATTAAAGTTGCCATCTCTTGATTAGAGATGACATGATGTCTTTGGTGTGTGTTCAATGAATAATTGGGATTGTATGTGTTTACTTGAATATGGACTTGTCTTGGCCTTTATCTTAACGGGTTGTGGGACGATATATCATTTCTCGGCCCCAGGTGTGTGAGTTGTGTCATTAAATTACTTAATTGAAGTTAGGAACTGTGGAGATGCATGCTTGTGTGATTCATTGAATATGAATGTGTGGAATGCTATCATAACAACATGAGTAATGATATTAGACTAAACATATGAACTATTGTGTGCATTTAGACATAGTCATTCATGGTACAGATGAATTATCAGACCTCTTATTTATCTTGCGGGATCATGGCATGGTATAAAGTGCAATGGCACATTTACGTTTATATTGAAGCAGAACATCTCATTTCATTGGATGTGGAGTGTGAAGTTACCAAATTGAACACTTTAATATGGTGTTGATGAAGATTGTGGGCTGGGAAATGGACAATGTAAGAGAGTCGCCGTTTATCGGGCGTCCGATGCACAGTAAAGCGATTATCGAGAAACATCTAATGCTTTTGAATTAAAAGCGGTTTACTTCGGAAAGCATCCCATTACTTTTGATTGGTTATCGAGAGCTGCATCGATGCCTTTTAATTAAAGGCGATTTGTGGGGAATTGCCCACGATACTTTTGGTCGCGGTTTATCGGAGATTGTCCAATGCTTTTGAATAAAGTGGTTTAATCAGATTTGTTAAATGGTTTAAATTAATAAAACAAAAGATTTGTTTTGGAAAATGGTTTGCATCACGCACGAGAATCATGGGTGGGTGTGGTATGAGTGGTCGGTGGGCGCTAGGGATTTGTCAATTGGCACATTGGGGAATGGGGCACGGAAAGGCGGCTCATTACATGGGGCATGTAGGTGTCATCCTGTATATGTCATGTAGGATTCAAGAGCCTGTTGGATACATAGTCTGATTGGAATGTTTGTGTCATTTGTGACACGGCGTTTTTCATGTGCACCTAGGTGGGGAGTAGCCCTTGTAGGTTTTGTCTCTATTGGTCGCGTTAGCTCACCCCATCATGGAACTTGCCCCCGGGTATAGGGCCCATGCGTGGTGAGACGGCGGCTCCTTGTTTTGCGGGACAGTCTTGCGGACGGTTCGGCCTTGACTTGATGTTTTTGTATGTACATGAAATTTGAGTAGTTTTAATGCATATCTGTTTTGTATATTAGAACACACTTGGTTTTCCTATTAGATGTATATTTTATACCATATGTGAGGGTGTTGTGCTCAGGACTCTGCAAGGGCAGAGTATAAAGGTAATTCTGTATATTTGTAAATTAATAGCGGGATTTGGAGTCTGACACATGGGGCGTATGGGTGTAATGTTGGGTTGCGGGTGATTCACATGTTTGGGTGTTGTGGTCGACCGGAGACCCAGGGTTTTGGGCGTCACATATAGCCGAGTAATGGTCCTGAGTTGATAATAATAATAATAATAAAACACTCCAAAGCTGAATTTTTGGGTGGGTCAGTTATTTCAAAGTAGAGCATGTGGCCAGGGTCATGGCGGGAATGGCTTCAGGTTGTGTGGGATTATTTTGTGTGCTTAATTGCTTGAAAATTTTATAACATTGCTGAATGTGTTGTAAAATGTGTTCTTATGACATTGTTGTTATATGTATTGGCATGAATTGATGTATATTATGTGCTCCATATGATTATCATGATGATGGCATAAATTGGAACATTAATTGTTCAGTAGTGTTCATTATACATGTAACGTGAATCGTCTGTTGTTTGCATTGTATATCTGGGGGCATGTAGTGAGTTGGTGTGTATGGTTATAATAATTCATCATTCTTATTGAATGGATGGTGGGCTCGGCACCTTGGACTATGTCGATGGAGGTCTCTCATGGTTTCATGGCATAAGTATATACATACACACACACACACACACACACATGTGTTAAGTGACAAGAGCAGGGATGAATCCCCACCATAAGTTGATTTATATTAGGATTTGACAAAACCTTTACCGAATCATATTATCAGCTATTGTAACATGCCACAAAGAAAAAAAAAAAGTGTAAGGTTTTTCATTTCTTGATTTTGTCTCTACTTTTTCTGTCTCTTTTCCAATTTCAATGGCATGCTAAAATTATATTTTAATAACTCTTTACTTTTATCTTTAGTTAAGGTTTAATTTCCGATATTTCCAAAGAATCTTTATGTGTATTCTCTTAGTTTTGGTTGGGGTGGTAAGTGTTTCTTTAATTCCTACAACTTTTTTGTTCATGCCTTCTGGCTCTCCAGTACTCCAGCTGTAGGTGTTTGGGCATACCTTTCGTCATTTTTGCTATATGATATATTCATACTTTGCCGATAAAAAAAAAAAATCTATTTAATAGTTCTTGACTCACATATATTTGATCAATTGCTACGTTTTCAAATAATAAAATGCTTCATATAATATATAATAAAAGTTTACAAGTATAGTAATAAAGAACCCTATAGTTTTTCTTCTCCTCGCTTTTTCTTTACTTTGCTTTGCCACCCTTTCTCAAATATAGTTAAGTTTTTCCCTGTTAGGTTAGGTTTCTTTCCACTAGATGAGTTTTCTTCCTCCTTATTTCCAAACAAAATAATAAAAACAAGATTTGATATGACTGATAATGTTAAATGGAAAAGGGTTATAAACTAGTTTTTTTTTTGAGTTATGATATATGAGAGAGATATGAGGTGAGAGCAGGCATATATATATATATATATTGGTTTTGTTTAAGATAATTATAATTTTGGGTTATAGCTTTATTATATTAATTAAAAGGAAATATAAATGAAATAATGATACTAATTAATAACTCTTTGTTCAAGATTCATGAATTCTTGGGCTTATATGAATTAATGATGTTCAATGAATAATTTAATTCATGACATTCACGAATAATTTAATTCGGAATTTAATGAACACTTAATTCGAATTTCCATGGCTCGGGAAGTTAAAAGTGTTTGATATTCGAATGAAGACTTAATCGGAATTTCAGTTTCGGGAAGCTAAAAAGGTTTGACATTCCAAAAGGCCGACCATTTATAAAGGTTGTCAGGGGTATTTCGAGGCCCAAAATACCGTTTAGCCTCGCGCTTTTCCTTCCTTCGCCCTTTGTCGTTTTTGGAGAAAACAGATATCGCTATTTGGAGCCGAGGCACGTGGTTATCGACCATTCGACAACCGGTTATCCGGTGATAAACGCCTGGGAATATCAAAGCACCAATGAAAGTGCCAATTTGTTTAAGGAAATTATTAATTTCACAATACTCAATGTTCTCTTACTTTGGTTTTATTTCTTTTACTTTATTACTTACTTCGTTATTGGTGTTATTCAAGCAATCCATCTTAGCAAAATTTTTCTAATAATTGCATAAGATCAAAGTTAAATAGGAATATTTTTTCTAGGATGTGCAGATAAACATATTGTTATGAAGTGTTCGGATAAAAATGCAAAATAAAAATTATGCGGCAAATTATCTCGTATAAAAATTTAATTATGGAAAATTTTCGTGGGGTATATGCTACCTACTCTTGCTTACTATGCTTCATGTGCATAAAAGGGAAGGTGAGGCTGCTCGAAGCTAGGAGTGGTTGTTTGCATGATCATCGAATACAGTTAGTAAATCGATTATAAATTGCCGTTTGATAAAACAAATTTGATTAGAAGTACATATTGAAATAAAAATAATAATATAGGAAATTATAATAATATATAACAAATAAAATAAAAAAATATATATGAAAGTTTTTTTTTATTTAACTAGAAATAATATTATTTTACAAATAACAATTTATGAAAATTTCTAATATCTTTGTAATATTATTTATAAATTTATGAAATACATTTCTCATTTTAATGATTATTTATAATTTACAAATAAAAAATATTAATGGTTATAATCATAAATAAAAATATTATTATTTATAACTATAAATATTTTATTTATTTCATATATTACTTTTGTATGGTGATAAATTTTTCTATTATTATATAAAAGCATATGTAAAATAATATAATATTTTATATTATTTATACTCTATGAATTAATTTAAAATATTATTTCATAAAATAAAATAAAATATTTATAGTTATAAATTTTTATCATTTCACATTATTATTTTATGAATATAATATGAAATAAATTTAGAACTACAAAAATTCATATTATTTCATATAATTTATGTTTACAATATTAATAAAAATCCTAAATGATGACTAAAAAAAGGAAATTTCTACTTAATAAGAGCTAACAAAAAGCTACCATTTGTAGCTTACTATGACTTATTTAGTCTATCACCATCAAGAAATTTAAGAAGTATTTACTAAGTGAGCCTATAAAAGTTCATTGAGATGAATCACCTATCAATTCAATCCAAGCACTCAAAATCTATTCTTATAACTCAAAATATTTTTATTAATTGGAACATGTCATCAAATAATGTGTATAATATTTTATTCTAAATCATTCATATATTTATTTAATTATTTTATAAAACTATTAGAAGATAACATAAAGATGTTCTCAAAATACTCCTATTTTTTCTACAATTTGTAATTAATTATTTTATAAAACAATCATTAGAAGATACATATGAGGGGATCCTACGATGAGGTGTGAGTAAATGCCCAAAGAGTTGAATTTACATCAAGTTATTCTACTGAAATGCACATGCAATGGTAATATCCTAAATATATATTCCATACAATTTATAATTGTATATGGAATAATTTATATCATGCGTAATGTTTCGTATGCCCATACTTTCTAAGTCACTCACATTTAATTTCGCTACGCTTGCGTCAAGGTGGTGCACCGCCATTGGTAATACCACGATACCTGGCATAATGGTAGCCTTGTTTGTTCAACAACACCTAATGCAATTTTCATTGCACAACCTTAGTCAATCCGACTTTATTAAACCTAGAAAATTATAATTTTAAAAGTAAAATGGTAACGCCAAAACTGGCACCTTTCTAGATTCGGATGATGAAATGGACTTCACCGCTGATCCGCCTTCTGAAATCTAGCTATCACAAATAATTTCGCTGAATTACGGTGATACCGAATTCACGCTTTTCTGCGTGGATCGTGTCGTGTTGTATGACGGCTCTTGAAAGCATGTGGATGTGACAAAAGCTACCTATTACATGTACCTATGACATGCTGCAAGGATTAGTGAGAGGATGGAGATGGGAATGGCTTAGATTGCCATGTGTCAAAATCCAAAACTTAAGGACACAAATGGAATTATTGAAAGTTTAAATGAATAAGATAAGTTAGTTAAATAGTCTTCTTCCTCACAAACAAGAGAAAACGTCACAAAGAGTGAGAGATTCAGATTTTGTGAGAGAGAAAAGAGTGATTCTCTAGATTTCCCGCAGACTGCCGTGATTCGACAAAAGCAAGAAGCAAAGAAATTTAGCTGTATGGCTGTGTTGAAAATCTTGTGATTTTGTGAGTCTCCGGCAATCCCCAAGAGGTAGGATCTTTTTCCTTACTTGGTTTATTCTTTGGCAAGAGCCATTTTATGACGTGATTTTGATGCATGGAAGGCTGCTATCGGGTCTCAAAATCTTTGAACCGAGTGAAGAAATCCTTATCAGGCTTGAAATGTGCTTTACCCGAGGGTTTCATCGCTTACGTGATTGTCAGTGATTTTGAAGTGTTGGCTGATTTAAAATGAATTTTGATTGTTGTTAGCTCCATGTGGAGCGAATGGGTTATTGATTGTGAATTAACAATATGAATTGTGTGGAATTAATTTGTTATTATATATACAGAAAAATATATTAGTACATGAATATTTTGAAAATGATATAATGTGACCTATATGCACCGGGCAATTCTAGATGGTAGGTGTGAGGCATGATATTAAAGAAATTGTATTAAAATGAAAACGCCAGGAAAGGAATTCTCTACGAAGATTTTCTAAAGAATTGCTTTAGAGAGTGGTCCAAATCTGCCTAATCTAGGAGTGCATCATGACTGCTCGAAAAATTATCCAAGAATTCGCCTCGAGGGGTAGTCTAATATATTTTACCAAACTCGCAGTGTGTTTTCGGTGAATAAAATCTTTGTTTTTAAATCAGATTTTACTCTTTGATTTTACTTAGGTATGCATGAGCTCTGCGGAGGACTAGACATGGATCGCATGGTGATATCTAAGTAGGATCATGTATTTGCTTGAGGTGTTTGTCATATGATACATGTGCTTAGTGGGAATTACCCATGTAGGAAATTATCATACCGGGCCATTGCCTGCTCCGCCGAGGGATCATTGGCCTGCATGTATATGGAGGACGACGCCTACCAGAGGCCGTGAGCTTTAGAAGAAAGCCGTTGTGGCTTTGGTATTCATTTTGTAGAAATATGTATTAAAACTTTAATTTTGATATGTTTTGATTAAGAGTATTGTAATAACTCTTGAACTATTGTAGTATAGTTGATGTATTTTGATGAGTATCGGCGTATAGCCTAAGTGGCAATTTTTACTATGCATATGTCTCTGGCGATATGAGACATGATATTTCTGCAGTTGATGCAGGAGTCAAATGAGATACCGGATTGGGGTGTCATAGCTTGGTATCAGAGCTAAGGTAAACGATTACCTTGGGAGCTCGGTGGGTGTAGAATTAGGTATACGATATACCTAGGACTCGATGGGAAACTGCCAGATCATGCATCCTTCAGGTATCTTTGATGACTGTGATGTGTGATTACTGAACAGTTGTGTATGTTATGTGTCTAAAGTATAGTGAATAGCACATAGGAAAAAAAAAAGTGTTGAGGAAAATCAGTAGAACCAAATAAATGTGTTGAGAAGAAATTTTTTTTTTCTGAGGTTTCATAGTGTGTGAAACAGGAAAAAAAATTAAAATAAATTTTAATGAATTTATTTGTTCTAACAAGACATTAAAAATATTTTTTCGTGGTTTACGTGAGCTGAACAAATGAAAAAATAAAATGAAATGATGTGAAAGAAAAAAATGTAGGAAACTCTGGTCGAGCTTAGCCACCCATTTACGCTTAGGTTGGGTCACGATACAACAAACTATATCGTGACACAGGGCACTGGGGCGTGCAGCAAGGTGGCCACGACACGGCCAGGAGGCCCTGTTACACAACCCCACGACACAACCAGAAGGGCCACGACACGGCTAGCCGCGCACAAGGGCGTGCGGCAGCGCACGCGCGCACGGCCTTGCTAGTGGGGGAGTCGCGATACAAATGTTGTATCGTGGTGGAGGGGGGCGGCCTTGTGTCGCGACACACAACACCCGGGCCGCGATATCGCGCCCAAATACCGCGACACCTGGGCTGTATGGCTCGCACACGCACGACAAATGGGCTACAAGATGGCTTCTGTCCGCAATACGCTTTGTTATCGTGGACAAGGAGGGCTACGACACGGCGCGCTGAACACCCGCGGCGCTCGCAGCCGACACGGCGGTGGTACGAACACGACACCCGGCCGACAACTAACGACACCTGCGAGAGGCCACGACACGACCGGCAATACAATACCACGACACCAAGACCAAAGACGGGCGTCACCGAGCAAGGCTGCAAAATCTTGCGCACGTACCAGGCCATGGGTGTGTGCACCGCACCGACCCGCCACCAAGGTAATCGTTTCGAGTCAACGTTGATCATCGCTCATGAACACTGCTTATGAGCACCGCTCACGAGGTTTTAAAATAAAATAAAGCAAATAAATAAAGCAAGACAATATGATATTATATGGAACTGGTTTGTTCAGACATCGCATGAATGCATGGATATTGTAGCGAAATGTTTTAGTGGTGTAGCGTTCGAGGCGCGACACCCTGCGAGACACCGCACAATCTCAACTGTCATCGTTATCGTAGATGGTTAGTCGAGAGATGGTGGTTATCGCGACGCACGCAATCGACATTTCGGCTACAGAGATCAGATTAAGTATTAATGCCATCAGTAGCTGAAGCAAAGAAAGCAGACAAACTCCAGAGGTTCGTGGCACATCATCCTCCCAAGATTCACAAGGAGGAGATCTGATGGTGGCGGCACCACTGGGTTCATGCAGGTTGGAGAAGGTATCGAGGCCGCGGAGATTGCCTCCGGAGCACGCATCAAGATCGACTAGCCAGATTCAGCTGCAGGCGAGGGCTGGCGCGCGACGTGGCCTCAGGGACCTGGGGAGCAAGAATGACTGCAGAATTTCCATGATCTTTTTCATGGAAAATATTTTCGACACCGCCGTCATGCGAAAGCTCGGGAGTTCCAGAGCTAAAGTGGGGGACTATGACCGATCGAGCACGTATGTTCACGTAGCCAAAATTCGCTTCTCGATGACTATGCGGGCAAAACAGACCGCGGGCGTCGCCAGATTCAAGAATGGGCTAAAGTCATTCATTCAGCGTGATCATAGGACTGGCCACAGACATGGACTCCATGGTCGAGATGGCCTTGACCATGGAGAAAGAGATCGAGATGCTCGCACCACTCGGGACGCAGCGCTAGTGTAGTGCCAGCATGGCAGCCTGGCCTTCTTCTACCGAGAAAGGCGGCAGGCTTCTCGCTCACGCGGCCCTGTCGCGGTCATCCCGCCGCGACGCATCGGTTTCCGCCATCGGGCGCAGGTGTGCTATCAAGCATGTTCTGACATAAGGAGGCGAGTGGATCATTTCCAAAGACAAGGATCCTGTGGTTTCTGACAAAGATAATCCCGCCACTGAGACAGAGAGAGGATACGCATGTTCCTCTCCTGCACACCTTAGTATAGGCGAGAGGGACATTAGAGTTCAGGCGTGTCTAAGCCATCACACCACGGCGAGCCGGCCAGACGCCCAGCCATACAAGGCACGTTCGCTTATCTCGCCTACGGGCAGCAGTATTATTTGATTGCTAAGGCATCGTACTCATTTATCGCGCATCGCTTGTGATATAGTCAGTTTAGAGGCTGAGGCCTTGTGAGGAGCCCTCAGGTGAGTTCTCCTTACATTACATGAGATGTGGATGATATGTCATGGTCATGAGTTAGAGATCTCTTGTGGATTCTACCACAACGGACCCGAGGGTCATGGACATGTCGAGTTCGACGTCATTCTGTGGATGGATTAGGTTTCGACACCTTACGCAGTCATCATCGATCGTGAGCGCAGGAGGGCTACCGCCTACAATACCGGACGATACTCATTGTGGCTTTAAGGGGGACAAGCATGACATTCGCCCCGCACAGCCAGCGATGCGCGAGTCCAGTGTCACGGACAAGTTTCATAATAGCGTGCTCCCTACCCCCTAGAGGACAAGGTGAGACTAAACTTAGATCTACCTCGAGTAGCCTGCGAGAATGAGAATGTTTTTCTAGATGAGCTACCGTGATTGCCTCCGTAGAGGGTTATAGACTTCGGTGTAGAGTTACACCCTAGTACTTCGCCCATCTCTATGATTCCGCATAGGATGACACCAAACAGCCAGTAGAACTCGTGAGTCCAGCCTGGCAGGAGCTACCGACAGTAAGGTCTATTAAACCGAGCACTTCCACCACAAATTCGCTGTATTTGCGAAGAAGAAGGACAAGACCCTTCACTACGTGACGATCACCGATGCTTGAATGGTTACGATCAAGAACCTGCACTCCATTACCGAGGATCGATGACTGCTTGATCAACAGAGAGCGAGTCTACTCCAAATAAAAACTCGCAGACCGGTTACCATCACCGAGGGTTGTGGAGACAACATCCCTAAGACGTTCAAGAAACGCTACGGGCACTTTCGAGTTTACAAGGATGCCTCGATCACTAATGCGCCACTGAAGATTCACGGACCTCACAGATGTGGTATTCCAACCTCATGTGGATCAATTTGTCGTACTTTCGTGGATGACATTTTGATATACTCCCATCCGAGCGTGAGCATGAGCATTATTCGAGATCAGGATACACTTATCGAGAGATCATTAGTTGTACACCGTTAAGTAAAGGCGAAGCTCGCTTATCAGGCGAGATTCGGGGACATCGTGGTGTTAGCATCAGCGCGGTCGACCTATAAGGTCGAGGCCGTGATGAGTTAGAGAGGTCGTAAGTCGCCTTCGAGATACATAGTTTATCGATTACTGGTACTACAGAGATTAATCGAGGATTTCTCCGTGACAATGCAAGACTCATGACGATTTACTTGGAAGGAGGTCAAGTTTGATCGGGATAACCACGCGAGAAGGCATCTCTGGAGCTGGAAAATGAGGCTTACTTAAGCTCCTGATCTCGGGAGTTAGTCCCATGCCAGGGGACAAGGGTACATAAGGTATTGTGATTCTCGAGGCTCTGGATCGGGATGTGTTTTGATGCACCGGAGGGTAGTAGCTTATGGTTCCGTCATTAAAGAATCATGAGCGTAATTACTCCCACACACGACATGGAGTTATAAAATAGTCTTCGCCTTTGAAAAATTTGGCGCTCACTATTTATATGGCGAATACCATGCATCGCACTACAAAAGTCCGGCAGATTATCAAGCAAATGACCTCAATACGAGGTAACACCTGGATGGATTGAGTTCCTGTGAGGACTATGACTTCACTTTGCATTACCACCCCGGTAAGTGCAAATGTAGCGCTGATGCACTCGGGCCAAGTCACGGAGAATACAAGATAGCTTCCCAGAGCCGCGGGATGATGAGATCAGGATTGGCCACATGCACAAATGAAAGCAGCTCGTGGCACGCCGGGGGAGTTTAGCGAGCTACACCGCTCGCTGAAGCAGAGCGACGAGTCCCGCGCGACGCGGAGACAAAATCATCAGATCGGGTATAGTCAGGTACAGGTGATGAGGGCTGGACCGTCCACGCAGATGGTAGTCTTCGGTATAGAGGATGGGTAGTGGTTCCCCAGTTGACCAATTTGAGAGAGGAGATTCTCAGGGAGTTTCACTGCTCTCGATTCACCATGCATCCAAGTAACGCATGTACCAGATCTTCATTGCCGCACGGAGCTTTAAATCGAAGAGACACGTGGGACTTTGTTCTACAATGTCTCACGTGTCGCAGAGGTTAAGGTCGAGCACCAGGTTTCCAGGCTACGCCTCTACTTACTGATAAGGGCCGAAAGTGGAAGCTGACACGCCAGATGGATTTTTGTGACCCACATTCACCTTTAATAACTGATGACACACGCTGCATTTGGTGATAATGATTGGCTCATAAAGCCCAAGACATTTTCTGTCGTATGGATGACCTTCATTGAGAGATTCTACCATGTAGGTCTGGAAAGATAATCCACCACATGGAGCGATGATAGTCGGAAGCTACAGGTTAAATGTGTGACGCCTATACGGCTTACGCGCGCTCAAGTAATACGCTGTACCTGGCACGGATATCGATCCATGGGAGAAGCTGCTAATTACCGAGTTTAGCCTTTGAATATTATCCGATGTAAGCTTTGAGTGACAAATTAACCAATGTGTGAGATTAAACTAAATCGATTATCTTGAGAAATAATCGTGGTTTGAGACTAGTGGCTTGTCTCCCCCTGCCACTTTTGGATGGATTACTACCTAGAGAAATTACTATTCATTTATTCACTAATTCATTGATGGCGAGAGATCGTGCCTACGAGATACCCTCTCGAGGTGTGTATCCGCCTATCTCGCGCCAGGTCGAAAGGTATCGCCACCTCGACCTGGATATTTCTATTTACCAAATCGACCGAGGGTCACTCTATCTGTATCCTTGGCATCCTCATCTCTCGATCTCTGAGCACCCAAGAAAATCATGCCAAGGTCGGGCCGACATCACATGTATATAAATCACGACATAGAAAGGTGATATTACTAAGTCATAACATCAATAATATAAAATCAAAATCTTAATCCATTTAATCATGATAGGTTCAAAACCCTGGGACAAGGAATCTGTAACATACCGAACTTGATTACACACGCAAAACAATCTATAAACGCCAGAGTTTTAGAAAGACAAAAATACAAAGCAAGTCTCATCTCCGTCGATCTCGACGCATCAAGCATTTCCGTGCCCTAAATTCAGACGCTGACATACCCTCGATTTCTGGTCACTTTGCTTTTAATGATGTTGAGACAGAATTCGCGCTGAAGTCACGACGTTGGCCACTTGTTGACTTCCTCTTCTTGTTGACCGCATCGCGATATTCCCGCCGTATTTCGCTCTTCTTCTCGTCTAAATGGTCTCAAAATCGCTCGCTCCACCCGCTTATTCACACAAAATGCAAGAATCGACATCGAGCTATAAATGTATATTTAACCGTAAATAAAGCTAAAACCATAAACAGACGCGGTATGGCATGAGTGTTTTAGGCTCATCACAACCCCAACATAGCTTCTGCTTGTCCCCAGCAAGAACTCGACTATAAACCTGACACACAACCCACATACTATAACCCAACACTAGGATCAGGATGCACATGCCGATTGCATCGAAGGATCAAATGGACCGACTCACAAATCTTGGCCTTTGTTCGAATTTCAGATTTGTAAGGGTGTTCGACTTTCAAAGAATTCGCTGAACTCGTGCGTTTCGATGCCACCTCAACCTCTGAGGTATTCAATAGCCTTTCCTAAGGACCCTCTGTGCATTGAATAAATGATCTCTAGCGTATACCTTGGTTCTGACACCCCCAAACTTGAGTTCAACTCACCTAGTTGGGAGAATCTAACTACTGAAGGATAGAAATGCACCGTTTGTAGTCATTAAACATACCCACGCGTGAAAGAAAAAACTAGTGCCCAGAATTTATGCTGTTGTCATGTGGGCTGGGATTAGTCATGACTCCCCACCAACAGTTAAGGGCACCGCATTCGCTCCTCGAATCCCACCCGAACACTCAACTAAACCTATGGGCCCTAAGTTGTGCGAAATCCCATCTTCTCAGTTCGAATGGGCAATGAAGTCACGGTCCTCTACTACCGCTCAGTGGCACAGCTTTGAAAGGCCCCTGACGTGCCCTGGATTCTCGGCCAGAAGATCCCACTTATCTGTTCATATGTTTCTTCTCTTATTTATTTATTATTATTATTTTTTTACTGGGGGGCTCCGAAGGCAACTTTCTTATTTAGGTGTCCCATCACTTGCTTAGAGACCCTGTGGCTCGTTGAACCGCAGAGTCGGGCTCCGCGCCTGGCATACCCTGTAGGTCAACCGGTGTGACCGTGATGGGCCTCTTACGAGAAATGGTTTCAAGTATCCCTGAGGTGATTCACTTGTCTCCTACCTATTCAACCCTCGAAACTCTCGAGCATCTAACACCCTACGAATCCTTTCTAGATTTATACTATGTCAGTCTACGATGATCGTGGACTCTACTAAAAGAGATCCTTGACTCTCAAGCATGGCATCACGCCACACCACCCAAACACATCTCAATCACAACATATCCTAATACCGTGGACTCCCCAAATGATTAAACAACAAAACAGAAGAATAACCTACCATAAAAAAACATAAACTAAACATAAAAAAACATAAACTAAACACATGACTTGACATACGAAAATAAAAAAACATAAACTAAACACAAACTAAAGTAGGAACACGAAAATAAAATGGCCCAACACAAGACTAGGCTATCCTAACAAAACCCGATCACCCACCCACACCCCCCAACAGATGGTTCAGCGGTCCCCACCGCTTCAAAAGAACAAGAGAGGGTGACTTAAACTCTGCACCTGACTTGGTCATTGCAAATGGCATGGCTAAAGTGGCTGGTGGAGGCTGTAGCAAAAAGAGCAGTGTCCTGTGAGGGACCATTGGATTTCTGAGACGGTCACCGGTTAGCCAGATCTGCACGCATGTTAGCCCCAAGCGGCCTCCATATCCTCGGATAATGAGGGACCTGTTACGGGTCTCTGGCCCCAAGAAGCACGGCTTCAGCGAGGGCGAGCACCGGCCCTAGGTCGAGATGGGATCGACGAGGCCTCCTCCGAGGTTGACCGGGGGGCGGCGGGCGAGTGGAGGACGCACTCCAAAGATCACCTCGGGATCGACGAGGTCAAACGAGCCCGATACTGGCCCATCCGTCCGAGGGTTCACGTCTGGCAGCACACTCCTGGTCGTGGTACACCCGGCTTGTCACGATCGACCATTAGAGCTTTAATAGCGATCCACGCCATTGTCCCTCTGGGCGGCACCTACTTAGCTCAGATAGGTCGTGATATGCGAGAAAGTGGGTGCCCTAGGTTCATTTCATATTCCTACATGGGAGATGGCATCCTATAACCTCGCCCAACATCGAAGGGTATGTCCTAGATGATGGCGTAGTTGAGCAAGGCACGCTTGGTAGTCACCTCACACACGTTCGTCGTCGGGATGAGACGTGACGTGATAAAGTGATTCCACACCTCGGGAATATAAGCCAAATGTTTTGCCTCATGCACAACGCGGCCCTTCGCTATCGGAAGCCTCCACTCACCCCGCCCGTTAGCCAGACCCCGAGGATCTCGTGGTAGTCGTGCCGCTTACAGCCGATCAAAAGGCTCTGTGGGATAGTGGTCAAGATTATAAAATCAAGATAGATCGCTACCGAAGTCTACTGGAACACCACGCACCCGAACCTTTTCATGACACGGGAGGCGAGGTCAGCGCACTTCATACCACACTCGTCAGCAGCCGGATGAGGTGGTTTGGCATAGGGCCCGCCATCCTTACGCCCGGGCAATGGTCTTGGCAAAGAAGTCGCTCAGGGTGGGCGGAAGCCCTTTCTTTTGATAAAGGACCGACTTACAATGGTGCCAAACCCATCTACAAGACCTTCATCGACAAATTTGGTGAGGTCGAATTCTGAGTCTGTCCTCGATTTAACCCGACCTGCTAGCGGTCAACTTTACGTATAATTTACATAGGTGTGTAGGGTAGGTCTAGACCTCCTAAGCACTAAGGAAGACCAGGATGAATGGAACAGAGGAGGCAAACTCCCAGGTGACCAGACAACAATTCAAGACCTAGTGGCTGGGTGGGAACTAAGGCAGAACGGCGTCAGTGAGACCGCCACGACCTCTAGGTGCACCCATCGTCCGTAGGCTCTAAACTGCATTCCAATGGTAGGACTAAACTAAGTTTGACTCATTAAAAATGCCGAACTCATCAGAGCCGACAGGAGCAGGGGTTAGGGCACCATCGAAGCCAGGATGGGAGGCATGAGACAGGTGGAGGATCGCGTGGGAGCGGCGAAGACTGTGGTGGTAAAGAGGCATGTGGTGGCTCGAGGCTACAACAATGGAGGTGCTGGAGGGTTCGACTGGCTAGGCACAACCAGAGACAAAATACGGAGGGCTTCTACCAATAAACGTGGGTAACGCTATGACGTCGTTCAACGCTCGATGTTCCCGAGGGCAGTTGGTTAACGCCGGGTGGACGCTGAGATCCAACGCCGCCACGCCAGATCCAACGCCGCGACGCCAGATCCAACGCCGCTGACGCTCCGGTGAGATGCTATAAATCCAACGTCGCGATGTTGGGATCCAACGTCGCGATAGCTCTGCACGTTACCGTCCATGAAATTGTCGCCACGCCGCAACGCTGGTGATCCAACGCCGCGACGCTCCAGGGTAGCCGCCAACGCCGAGACGCGTTGGATCTCAACGCCGCGAATGCGACCGCAGGCTTCTGGTTTTTCATGGTTCGTGCAACGCCGCGATCGGATGCTAGTGACAAAATGAAAAATTTCACAATTTTCTAGCTCGAGAAAACCCCCGAATGCAATTTTTTACCTTCCGCACTTCAAATGATTCCTTCGAGCCGGTCATCCATGCCTATCATACCTCTGACCCCGAAAACAAACAATTAAAAAGAGAACCCGACACTTTAAGGAGACAGAAAACCAAACCAAAATTAAAACAAACAATAAAAATTAAACTATGGAAAGAAAAAATTTCAAGAGGCTTCGGGTTGCCTCCCCAAGAAGCGCTTATTAATGTCGCTAGCTCGACGAATTCTAAATCTAATGTGATCGGGAACCGAGCTTATGGCGACTTTTATTGTACCCTTCGTGTGCTCGTGGAATGGTCTCGCTTATTCGCATGGAAATTTCGCCTCAAAGTACGCTTCAACCACCGGTGTTAACTTGAATGTTTTTCTCTCGATGCGTGGAATCTCCGCTTCCTCCTTACGCGGAAAAACTCGGGTCATGGCGTGGAATGGTCCCCACCATCTCACTTTAATTTCCGAAAGTTTGAGTCGTGAATTAAACAAGAGGACCCGCCGCTCGCCGAATTCTTTCGCGATATGTTTATCGTGCGTGCTGTTTTTCCTTTATATGCGACCATTCTCATAAGCCTCTATCATGAATTCGGCCCAATTCACTGTCGTAGCATCAACTTCTCTTTGGCTAATGTACTGTCCATGTTCAACTGCCGAGTTACCCAAGAGGGCTCGATGTCTAATTCCACCTGGGCAGTGGCATGCTTTCCCCATAAACAATTTGAAATGGCGACATACCCAATGGTGTTTTAAATGTTGTTCTGTATGCCCAGAGTGCATCCTCAATCTTTTTTGACCAGTCCTTCCTGAAGCTATTGACTATTTTCTCCAGAATGGACTTGATTTCTCGATTCGATACCTCCGTCGCCCATTTGGTTCGTGGGTGGTGGCGTAAGAGATGCAATGTCTTACTCCATACTTGTGCAAGACTTTCTTTGTCAATCATCTTATTGCAGAAACGGGTACCGTTATTCTGTAATCGCTCAGAGGCCGAATTGCTGAGAATATTGGTCGGGAAGAAACTCGCGACCAATTCCCAGAAGATCATTAGTGCGGCCTGCATTGCTTCAACCCACTTAGAGATGTAATCTACTGCCAGCAAGATGTAAAGGTTATTAAAAGAAGGGGGAAATGGGCCAATGAAATCCATCCCCCATAAATCAAACAGCCTCTACCTGCACTGTGTGCATGGGCCAGCTTGTCCTTTTCTAGAAATGCTCCCCATTCGCTAGCATTTGTCTCAAGTGGATACGAATTGATGAGCATCCCGAATAAGCCAGCCAGCAGGTTCTGATCAAGTACCTTACTGCCGTTCTGGTCGAAATGCCCCCACATGGTAAAGCGTGGCAAAGGGTTCGCACATTGTCCATTTCATCTTCGCACACATCTCTCCCGATCACTGTCGCACACATCAGATAGAATAGGTTCCTCCCGCAGTAGTGTGTTTGGGCAAAGAAGAACCTCTTTTTCGTTGATAGCTAAATTCTCGAGGTATCACTCGCCACCAAACAATTCACGTACGGAAAACTATGGAACCGCCTCATTTCTCAAGACAAAAAAATCATCCATGAAGACCTCGATTGTTTTTTCAACCATATCGGAGAAAATGACCATTATACAGCGTTGGAATGTGTCCGACGCATTGCACAAATTCAAGTGGGCATCCTCCCGAATGCTAACACCATGTGTGGACATGTGAATGTCATCTTCTCCTGATCTTTAAGGGCTATAGCAATCTGATTGTAGTTGGAATATCCATCCAAAAAGCAATAGTATTCGTGTCCGGTAAGTCTATCCAACATTTGATCCGTAAACGATAATGTGGAAAATGGTCTTTCGCAGTCTTATTCAGCTTCGACATACAATACAAATTCCTCCAACCTGGATCGTCTGTATGCGTACGTGTTATTCTCGCTCGATGACTGTTCCTCCCTAGCACTACCCGTGACCGGGATTCTTACTCCATGCACTACATCGTAAATGGGATAAATAACCCAGATCTGTTCTAATTTTAATGCCCTCCTCGCGACCACCTCTTCTTCATAATTAGATTCGGGCCTCTCAGGTTTCCAATCAAGGCTATGACCATCTTCCAACAAAATTACGCATGCACATAGAAGCGCGAATCCCTTTAAATCGCCCGTAGACCATCCGAGCGCATTGATCTCTCCTCGAAAGTACCCTCACAACTTATCTTCCTTTTATTTCGTCGTGACGCCTCGAAATAATCATCGGTAAGGTGGAAGCATTCCCGTGACAGGCATACTTCGATACATAGGTAATGGCTTTTACTCCATCTCGTGGCTCTTCAATGTGATGGCACTGCATTTTAGTATTTTCACTTAGAGATTCAAAATATTTCCTTCTATTGGGTTCGAAGGAATCCATCCATTTTACATACCTCACCCTTTCTCCCATACCTCGAATCACTCTATACCAGTTAGCCTCCAAAGGTCGTACGAGACCACTTCGCTAGACATTATAGCCCCATGGTCTTCGCTACAAGCACGTATCACTCTCACCCGTGTCTCATAGCTTTGAACACGTTAAACTCTGACTTCATCTTCCCTCGTGACCTCAATTTAAATTTTCCCTCAACATCAATCATTACTCCCAATACTAGTCAAGAAGAAATGGTCTACCCATTATGGGTATTTTTATCTTCTTCCATATCTAATACAATGAAATCTACCGGGAAGATGAACTGCCAACCTTCACTAAGACATCTTCTATCACCCTCTCGATGCTTCAAGGACTCAGGAGGTTAACTGGAGGATCGTAGTCGACGAGCTTCACCTAACCTCAAACGTCTAAATATGGATAGGGGCATGAGATTAATACTGGCGCCCAAATCACATAAATCTCTCTTAAAGATAGCGTTCCCGATGGTGCAAGGGATAGTGAAACTACCTGGGTCTTTTAGCTGTGGTAAATTTTCAAGGATGGCACTACATTCCTGGCTAGGTTAACTGCTTTTGAATCACAAGATTCTCTTACGTGACAAGATGTCCTTCATAAATTTGACATAACTTGGCATTTTGCTCCAAGAGCATCAGAACCTAATGTTGATATGCAATTTCTTGAATACTTCCATAAACTCGTGAACTTCTTATCCAACTATGCTTCTTTAGACGCGGTGATACGGTAAATTAGGCTACGCTGGCAATCCTTTGCTTCAGTTTCTTCTCCCACAAACTTTTTCTCGGGTTGTTCTCTTCAGATGATTATAATCGGTCTCGACACTTTCGCTTACCTCCTCATTACTGTGGGTCATCAGACGCCACCTTCTACCACTTCGCCATGGATCGCTTACATGTTCATTCCCTCGCTCGTGTTTACTCGAAAGGTTTCGTAAGGAACTCGATCATTTTTTGTCAATAGATTAATATTTCCGCCTTATTTGCACCTCTAAATTTCTCAACTACGCCGCCATTGTTCAATTGCGGTTTCGTGTCGCGATATTCACCTTGCTCATTCATAAAGGCGTATGCGAGGCGAGCATTCGGGCTTCAAGGGCTTGTCTCCAAGTCCACCATTTTCTGGGAGGTGGTTTGCTTTACCGATAGCGGCATGTTGTTTTTGATTGCTCCTCCATCCATAACCTCGATCGCTCGACTATTCCTGGTATTACGCCACCTCGCCTCTCGCACGTTGGTTCTGATAATTGTCGCCCCATACCAATTCCCCCGCCGTGGTCGACTTCTATTAAACCCCGATACATACCGGGCCTCGCCATCATGGTGTCCCGACCGTACTCAGGCCGCCGTGGCCGCCCTCCACGTAATCCAACTCCCATGGTCAAGTCCGGTGATGGCATTCATGCAGACCTTGTCAGCCTAACTCACCGCTTAGTGTCAGGCGACTACGAGTAACCGTGATTGGTCGAGAACCTCGTTATCCGTAAGCGCCTATGGCCTTCACTGGTGTAATCTTATCTCTAAGCCACTAATTGGTATTAGTACCAGCGTCTTCCAAGATTTCATATGCTTGGTCCGTGGTCTTCTTCATTAGCACCCCTCCTGTCGAGGCATCAATCACTACTCTAGTCGCATTCCACAGACCATTATAGAAAGTATGGACTTGCATCCATCTAGTCCGTCTGTGATGTGGGCACTTCCTCAACAGTTCGTGAAATCTATCCCATGCTTCTTCCAGGTTCTCTCCCTCTAGCTGTCTAAAAGTATTGATCTCCTGCACCAACTGTGCATGTGAAACCCTGAGAAAATTGAATTTTCTCGAAAAAGGGAAAAATTGTAATTTCAGAAAAAAACTAAAATTTTTCTGCACTTCTGACGACAAAATGGATTTCACCGTTGGAATCGTCTCCCACGAAATCTAGCTACCATGTTGACTGGTCGACTCCGGCACGTTTAATTTGCACGTTTTTCGAGGCATCGAATATCTGGTGCCGTAAAACAAAATATGATTTTACAAAAGTCACACATAAAATGTACTCATATGACACTAGTTTCATGAGTAGAGAGATGATGGAAATGGACGGCTGAGATAGTGCCAAATGTCAAAATATGGAAAGAAGGACATAGATGTCATTTTGAAATTTTTAAACGAGAAATGGACAAAATAATGCATAGTGTCATCTCCTACAATTAAAGCGGGGAGAAAACGTGAAGTAGCAAGTGAGAGATGCAAAGGGTTTAAAAATGGTGATTTTTTAGAGAGCACCTTCTCTAAGATTCCTAGCGATCGACCGTCTGATTTTGTCTGCCAAGAAGTGTGCTGCTTTTATTTATAAGGGCTTCGGTAAATTTGGGCTTTAAGGATTTTCGACAAACTCCGCGAGGTAGGGGTTTTATCATACTTGTTTTACTCTTGATTTAAGTACTTTGTGGATGATTCGGTTGGTTTGAGGGCTTGAATGGTCGTTTGATCTGTCCCAAAACTTGGGAGCGAAGTGGGTAAAATTTAGAAACCCAATTGGATAGTCCGTGACTGTCCACGGACTGTTTGGGTGCCTAATGGTATACTTTATGCCATAAATTATGCTTTGGTATGTATGAGGCCTGAATGGCCATGGAATTCAAAGCTCACAAGTGGAACCTGTTAGAGTACTATGAACAGTAACTGAGGGTTTTATCGCTCATGGAATAGTGTTTATGAAATATATTTTGTGAGAAAATGTGTTTGGTCGAGTGATTCAAATTGAATTGCTCAGGTACGTTAATTAGCCATGAATATAATTTTTCGTAATGGATCAGAAACGTTAAGAGAAACGGCTTCGAGTTGTATAGAAATCAATAAGTTAATACATGATTTTAAATGTGTTAACAAAATGACATAATTATATAAATTGTAATCGTGTTTGCAGCCCTCGAGATGATAATGTGAATTGCTCAAGTGAGCTAATTCAGCGATGGTTGATCAATGAGCGAATGACATGTGTCAGGAGTTTAAAATCGTAGAATGTTGCATATTGATATATATATCGGGTTGAAATGGATAATGCATTTCATATGCACTGGGTAACCTAGAAATTAGGTGTGAGTGCATGAATACGAATTTTCGAAAAACGAAGTACATGGTTGCGTAAAAGAATTTCACAGGATGATTTTCTCCGAAGAATGGGGTCAGGAGACTCGCCTAACGTATCATTTCGCATTTAGGACCATGACTATTTCCTGAAGTTCTCCAACACATTCGCCTCGTGAGAGATTCCATTTTTATCGAAATCCTGTGAGTGTATTTTCAAGAATAACAAGTTTTGTTTTGAAACAGATGCGCTGCGCGCATTTCTAATATAGGTTCGCAGAAGACCGGACAATGATGAACGGGGATTTGACATCAAAGCAAACTATCGGATTCATCTGAGTATATTAACTGGATCCAACACGCCACCCGCAGAGTGTTCATTTAGGATTCACACGGGCACATCTCACTGAGGCGCCATTCGCGGCAGCACCGACCACCTGGAGATCCACGGAGGCAGTCGGTTGGTGGCTGATGGTACTTAGTCGATTACGCATTAGAATCCTTTCCATTTTAACATATGTTGTATAAGAGTAATTTATGAACTCTTGAACCATGAGATATATGTATTTACAATATATTACAGAGGACATGCAGGGGCCCAAGTGGCCATTTTTACTCATTTTATTCATATGTGGACCCCGGTGGTCAGCTGGGGACAGATATGTATCTGCAGAGCCCTTGTACAGCGGAGACTCGCCCGATTATAAGCCTGCAACCCGACATCCACGAAAATTTCACAGTCGACGGTTGTCAAACTGACCGAGAACTGTAAGGTCACACTGCATCATAGCTAAGGTAAACGATTACCTCGGGGAGCCTTGTGGTGTATCCATAGAAAGGAGCCCTGATAATTTCAAACAACAAAATGGTATCGAGCCAAGGTAAACGACACTGGGAGCTTCGTGGGTGTAGAACTTATGTAAAGGAAACTTAGATCGAAATTGGTCAAGGCCGCAGTCATTATTACAGAAGAACGCCACCACTCGGGTGTGGCTCGATGTTGTATAGGTATGTGATTACCTAGAAGTCACTGACAAGAGTAGAACACCGCATGCATGGCGTTTATGTGTGATCGGGTATAACATGTTGATTGTTATGTGATCAGGTGATTGCTCGATGAATTGTTGTGTGAACATGAATTGCTAGGATCGAATTGTGCCTTTGCAGAGTACATAGGAAAAAAATAAAATAAAATAAAATAAAGTAAGTCAAACACTAGTGGTTAGTGTGAGAACAAAGAGGTTGAGAAATTTCTTACAAACCGCCCCAAATAAACTGAAAATGAGATAGTATAATAACATATTTTTCGTGGTTTTCCAAGAGTCGAATGAAAAAAATGATGAGAAGAAAATTTTTTCTAAGGTTTTACAAAGGTGTAAACCTGAAAAAAATAAAAAAATAAAAAAATAAAAAATAAAATAAAATGTTATAAAATCAAATGAAATAAAATTCTTTAAAACAAAAATTTCAAATAAAAATTTTCATCGAATATGATTTAATAAATGAAATTATTGTCTTGCATTACCTACTAATGGCGGACATAGTATATAAAATCTTGTGGAATATGAATATCGCTCTGGCTATGGTTACGCCTTATTATACCGCATTAAAATTCTAACTTGTCATTTGACTTATGTAGATGGCTGGCCGCTGGAAGCGACGTAGAGGCTGCCCACGAAGTTACCGGGTCGTGCACCACCTGGCCACCAGCGTGCCTTGCTGAGGCCGTGAGGAATCGCAGCGCTGTCGCACGCACGTGCATGTGCAATAGTGAGCCAGGGCGGGTCAAACGACCTCCAACGTTTAGAAGCACATCATCCTCTAACGGTTGTAGAGGGAGAGGTAGATGACATACGAGGCATCCAAGATAGGGGTGTTGGTACTAAGAGGAAGGAAGATCCATCTTCTTCCAACCCGGGAAAGAAGCGTAAGACTTTCGCTTCACAAGGATATCCGTGACGTGACCGGGCTACGGGATAGACATTTAGTCGCAAGCAGATGGTGTGCTATTTCCGCCCGAACACTTTCGACCTGATCTTCCACTGAGGCGTAAATCCCAAGGGTACTGGACACTCTTAGTCCCAATCATCATCGAGACGAAGTTGTGGTCACAAATGACGGGCAGACATAGGCTACCATCACACAAATTCTGACACATAAGGAGGAGGATCGCCTCAAAGACAGTGTGGATCCTAGGAGCCAGACAACGTAAATTCCCCACAATGAGGACAAGAGAGACATGCTTATTCCTCCACCCCTATTATGGATCAGGAACCAATATTAGTTCCATGGGTGCCACACCAAAGACTCCAAGTATTTCGCACGGTCACATAGGCCGCAGCCGTATGCGCCTGGTTTAGAATAGATCTGCTTGCAGTTCGTCAGGTCAAGCAAGATGATCGTGTTATCATTGCCTCCGTACCAAAGTACAGGAGGCGAGACTGGCCCCAGAGGTAGAGATCTCACGGTGCGTAGACCGAGCGCTCAGACGATCGGCCTGATGAACAGTGGTACGCTTCTACTCTCGCACTTGTCGACAGGAGAATGCTTGAATCGATGCATCATGTTCATTCATTAATGCATCTCAGGTGATAGGTTCAGCTTAGAGGCTGGGCGCCTTTTAGAGAGATGATGTTCTTCCCTAGGATAGGTGAGTCGGGTCGCGATGTATCGATCGTGAGTCGTGTGGATCTCAAAGT
Organism: Tetrastigma voinierianum; assembly: GCA_016808115.1. Taxonomy (NCBI): domain Eukaryota; kingdom Viridiplantae; phylum Streptophyta; class Magnoliopsida; order Vitales; family Vitaceae; genus Tetrastigma; species Tetrastigma voinierianum. The sequence continues at coordinate 10,486 of JAEQBH010005579.1, read as the reverse complement.
GATTCTGCTCATGGTGGACCTTAGGGCAGTAGGCATATTGGGTGTTGATGTCATTCTCGACATGGATGAATCGACAACCACTCCAAGTTGTCAAGAATTAGGACCTTAGCTCTTCGGTTTGGGTTACACCACACGGTCTCGATGCCGTTAGTTACATATGCACGTGGTCGATGCGATGGGCGTGAATTTCGTGGATGAAATTCAAGGAGGGAAAATGTGAAACCCCGAGAAAAGCGAATCTTTCGAAAAATGGCAAAATTGTACTTCTAAGAAAATCCAAAATTTTTCTAGATCTGATGATGAAACTGGATTTCACCGGTCGAATCGCTTTCGAAATCTAGCTACCACGTCGATTCTCGTCGACCCGAGACGCACTTGTACGTTTCTTTTCGAGGCATCGAGTATTGGGTGCCATAAAACGAAATATGATGTGACAAAAGTCACACATAACATGTACTCATGTGACACTAGTTGCATGAGTAGAGAGATGATGGAAATGGACGGCTGAGATAGTGCCAAATGTTAAAATAGTGGAAAGAGGGGACATAGATGTCATTTTAGAAATTTTAAATGAGGAAAATGACAAAATAATGCATAGTGTCATCTTCTACAATTAAAGGGGAGAAAAACGTGAAGTAGCAGGGGAGAGATGCAGTGGCTGAAAATGGTGATTTTCTTTTAGAGAGAGAGCACCTTCTCTCTAAGATTCCGTAGATCACCGGCCGATTGTCACCAAGAAGCAAAGCGTTTCACGCAAATGAGGGCTTCGTGGTGGGTAAATTAATTTTTAAGGAGTTTCACAAACTCCGTGAGGTAGGGCTTTATCCTACTTGTTTTACTCTTGATTTAAGTACTCGATGATTCGATTATTCGAGCCTCAACTATTGCTTCGATCGATCCCAAACTCGGGACCGGCTGGAAAATTTAGAAACCCAAATCGATAGTCCGTGGATCGGCCCACCTACCAAGCCTGGGGTGCTTCACGGTATAATTCTATTTACAAATTGTGCTTTGTATATATGAGGCCAGAATGGCCATGGAATTCGGTTCACAAAGTGGAACCTATCGGTGTTGGTCGCGGAATAGTAACCCGAGGGTTTTACTATTCACGTGAATGGTTTATGAACATATTTTAGTGAGAAAACGTGTTTGGTCGAGCGATTCAAATTGAATTGCTTGTGTACGTTAATTAGCCACGCGAGCTAATTTTTTTTTGCGGTAATGGATTGAGAAATCATTTAAGAGAATGGGCTTGAGTTGTATAGGAAATTGGAATAAGTTAATACATGATTTTAAATGTGTTAACAAAATGACATAATTATATAAATCAGAATCGTGGTTTGCAGCCCTTGAGATGATAATGTGAATCACTTCAAGTGAGCTAAGAATTTAAGCGATGGTTGATCATCAGTGAACGACATGTGTTGTGAGTGCAAAATCGAGAATGTTGTATATTGATATATATATTGGTTGAAATGGCATACCCATTTTCATATGCACTCGGGTAACCTAGAAATTGTGTGAGTGCATGACACTAATTTTCCTAAAACTTAAATACGGTCATGAAAGAATTTCATTGTGATGATTTTCCTGAGAATGAGGTCGGGAGACTCATCCAACGTATCATTTCGATGAGGACCATGACTGCTTTCGGAAGTTCTCCAACACAATCGCCTCAGAGGGTAGTCCTATTATTTTTACTAAAACTTAGTGTATTTTCAAGAATAACAAGTTTTGTTTTGAAAATGATGCTTTCACATACGGCTTAGGTAAGTGTGGAGAGTCGCTGAGACTCGAGACATGGAACGGCATTTAGACATTCAAGCATCGATCACATTTACTGAAAGTGTAAGCTTAAATTGGATCATCAGATACGACCAGTGAGTAACCCATTTAGGTGATTCCACCATCGGGCATTAGCTCACCCCTGGCCATGGAATATATTATATTTCGTGCAATGTGAGCGTTCGAGGCTACCACTCATCTTAGGAGGCCGATTAAGAAGAAAGCTGGCCAGGTTTATGGAAGTTTTAGTTGATACATGTATTAGAATGTTTTTCATTTTAATATATGCTGTATAAGAGTAATTTATTAACTCTCAACCACATGTGAGATATATGTATTTGGCTGGAATATGTTTATCAGGAGTATTGATGCAAGGGCCCAAGGGCTATTTTTACTCATTTTATTCATATGTGGACCCTATGTGGTCAGTTGACAGATATGTATCTCTGGGGTGTAGCTCCCATACAAAGGAGACTCGCCCCAATTTTCATGCTTGCCTGCAACCCGACATCTACGAGTATTTCGCCGGTCGACGGTCGGCCAACCCGACCCCGAATGGGGTGTCTCGGCAATTTCGTGGGAAGAACTTGGTCAGGAACTTCTGCACTAAGTCGTTCCATGGAAGCACGAACTCGGGTGGTTGACTTTGGCTGGCAATGTTCGCTCTATCACCTAGTGAGAGTGGGATCAATCTCAACTCGAAAGTGCCTCTTCGCTGACCCCATTGTACTTGATCGTGGTCGTGACTTCTCGAGGAAGTTAGTCAAATGCATATTCAGATTCTCATCGGGCAACCGGAATGTAGATGTTCTAAAGCATCCAGAAGGTCATCACTTCAACTCAAAGTTGCTCATCGAACAGTGGTCTTCTGATAGCCTTCAACAACTCAGAAGTATAGGCAAAACTCTTCTAGCAACATGAATGGATCATCCGCCGTATAAACCGCCCCGGGTGCATGATTCCTACCATTATTCTATCAAGGCCTTGCGGCTCATTTTTCTCAGGCGGCCAAGATCGTGCTCTTCATCATGTTTCGCATGATCACGATTTCTTACACTGCGTCGCTCTCGCCCTAAGATAATCTGTAGAGTTCCTTTCCTATCAGATCAAACGGATGTAGTTCAACCTGACCCTGGGTTCACATGCACTCGCTGTAACCTTCACTGTAATCACACACGAAACCTAAAGACCAAATTACCAGCACTTGTAAAAGTAAAAAAAAAAAAATGATCTAAAGTAATATCTAGTATGTTGTTGTCAATATCAACACTAAACTTCTCCCAAGAACAAAGACCAAAACTTGATAGGCCAAAAGCGTGTGTGTTAAATGTACGCCTTATGTGCGCAAGTGCACGCTACGCTTCAAGTAACAATAGTTGTACCTAAGTATGGATATCAATCCACGTATAAGCCAGCGCCGACTATCGAGTTTAGCCTCAATATTATCCGACGTAAGCTTTGAGTGACAAATTAACTAATGTGTGAGATTAAACTAACCGGATATCTTAGTAAATAATCGTGGCTGCGGAGGACAGGGCTTTCTGCCTCCCCGCCACTTTTGATGGATTACTACCTGTAGAAATTACTATCTCGGCCTATTCGCGACTCATTGATGGCGAGGTGATCGTGGTTTTACGAGATACCTCTCTCTCGAGGTGTATCCATTTATCTCGCCAGGTCGAAGGTATCTCTACCCCATCCCAATGTCTCGAAATGCTTAAATGTTCAACCTTTAATCGCCACCCGTAATCTAATATTTCTATTTACCAAATCGACCAGGGCCGCCTATTCAGGATCTGGGCATCCTCATCTCGATCTTTGACAATTCCGCAAAACTGGCGCCAATGTCAAGGAGACATCATATGTATATAAATCACAGATATAGAGCATATACTAATAAGTCATAAATACTTAATAATATAAAATCAAAATCTTAATCCATGCAATTGTGACAGGGTTCAACAAAACCCTAGATGTGAATCTAGAACATACTGAACTTGATTACACACTCAAACAATCTATAAAACGTCAGCAGTTTTTCAGAAAAGACGAAAAATACAAAAGCAAGTCTCTTCTTTGTTGATCTCTACGCCGCGCTTATGCTTCCGCGTGTCCCAGTCCGTATAGTTTTCGATACCCCGATTTCTAAATTCCTTAGCTTTTAATGATGTTGAGACAGTTAAGGCGTCGCGGCGTTAGCCATGTTGACTTCCCTCTTCTTGTTGACTTTCAGCGTTGCGACATTGGGATGTCCCGCTGACGTTCCTGCATAACTGCTATTCTTCTTCTGCTCCAAAATGGTCTACAAACACCCCGACTTGTCCCATGTCACACAAAATGCAAGAATAAGATATTCGAACTATAAAATCTGCATGTTCATTGTAAATAAAGCAATGCCAAACAGACGTGGGTATGGCATGAATGTTTTAGGCACTCATGAGAGTACCAGTATCCATGGTGTCGGATAGAGACCCGAGGTTTACGGCGCACTTTTGGAAGAGTTTCCAAAAGGCTATGGGCTTCTGACAACCATGGGTACAACTTTTCCACCCCTGAATGGATGGTCGAGTAAGAGAGGACCGTATAGGTATTGAGAGGACATGCTGTGAGGCATCTTTGGATCATAAAAGATTAGTTGGGAGGAGCATTTTCCCTTAGTGGCATTTGCCTACAACAACAGTTATCAGGCAAGTATACAGATGGCGCCATATGAGGCATTGCATAGGAGGCCATGCAGATCATCGATATGTTAGACCGAGGTGGGAGAGAGCTCCATCGTTTGAATACGATCGATTAAGACACCTCCCAGAAGGTGGGCTTGATCAGACAACGTCTTCTGTAGCTCGGAGCCGGTGAGAAACTATGCTGGTGCTGTGGGCGTCGACCCTTAGAGTTCGAGGTTGGAGATCACGTCTTCTTGAAGGTGAGTACAAGAGAGAGGTGGTGGGGTTCGATAGCGAGGAAGCTATTCTGAGTTCAGTGAACCCTTGGGATACTGGGGGTGCTGCTATGGCGATACCCGAGTTGGCTTCCGCCCGGTATGTTAGGTGTCCCGAGGTGTTCACATCTCCATACTCCGTTACACTCCAAATCAGCTATATTGTAATTGGATTGGGGAGGAATTGAGGTTGACATGGATGGGACCTTCGGAGGGACCGGTGTGCATTATGGATGGTAGGGATCGGGTTTCGACGCAAGGCTGTGAGGCTAGTAAAGGGTGCTTTATCGCGCGACGCAGTGGGTGGAGGAGTCAGCGTGGGAGCCCGAGACACGATCACGAGCCACCTATCACCTTCTTGTTGGGGATGAAGAGTCGTGGTTTAGTGATTTTGTATGTGTCGTTGCCATGTGTGCATTTGCCACATGCATAGGAGTTGATGTGATTATCTGAGTTTGAGATGAGTTCTTTTAAGGGGAGAATGTAAGGCAGAGAATTCTAATTTTCTAAGCAGTAATTCGATCAAAATCTGAAAATTTTCTAGATCTCGAGATGATAAACGGACTTCACCAGATTGATCATCTGTAAAATCTAGCTACCACATCGATTCGAGACAATTGAAATTTCACGTTTTGAAGCACGGGTGTTGGATGCGATAAACGGCTTATGAAAGACATGTGATGTGACAAAGTCACACACATACCATGTATGCCCACATGTTGCATGATTGATGAGAGGATGGAAATGAATGGCGTTGAGCCATGTAGCAAGTGGTCCTTTAAGTCATTTAAAAGGACACAAATGGAATTAAGGGGAAAGATTTAAAAATGAGTCAAAAATACCATCATCTTCTCCATTTTGGCAAAAACATCACAGTGAGTGGGAGATTCAGATTTTAGAGAGAGAAGTGACTTCTCTCAATTTCTCGACTTTGGACCGTTGGTTCTCAGTGGGCAAAGCAAAGTTGTTCCTACGTGTAAGAATAAGTGCGACACTAGGTGTGGAAGTTCATTATCAACTCAAGAGGTAGGGATCTTTCCTACTTGGTTTATTCTTTGGCTAAGAGCCATTTTTATGGATGGGGATTTGTTGAGGCTGAAAGCCGTGTTATCGGTCTCAAAATCTTTGAACAGTGAAAAAATCACTACTTAACCTTAATAATGAAGTGAGCAGTCACAGGCCAAGAGGTTTCCCTTTGTTCACATTCATATGTTGTGTGATTTTTTGTGTTGTTGGTCCATTCAAGATGAATTTCTTTGGATTTTATTAGCCCATGTAGGCTAATTTTGGTGTTATTGATTGTGAATTGAATAACATAGATTGTGTGAATTAAAGTTCTATTCAATATACATCTCAAATATATATTAGCATGGGTATTTTGGAGATTAAACATAATGCATTCTATATGCATAGACACCTAGTCTTAGGTGTGAGTGCATGACATGAAAAATTAATTGAAAGAAAAATCAAACAATTGTGAAGAATTTTAAGGAAGATTTTCTGAAGGAATTGCCTTAGAGAGTGAAGTGCGGCGAAGCTCATCACGGAGGCGGACCATGGTACAATTCGAAGAAAAATTATCCGGCAGATTCACACCGGGTGATCGATATATTTACTGGCTTCGGTAGTGTAACCAGGCAAAATACTTTATTGCGCAGCCACCGTATTTGCTCTCATTTGGCTTAGGCATGTGTGAAGTCGGTGAGGACTCGAGACATGGGACTGGACATGTAGACATTCAGTAGGATCATATATTTAGCAGTGTGTTTGGTTTTTGCAGCAGCCACTGGTGGGAAGTAACATACGAAAAGTCTCACTCTTTTAGGCATTGCTCATGCAATCGGATCATTATTTCGATTACGGGAAGTATGGAGACCAGCTTACTAAGGGCGTTTTAAAGAAAGCCCGGGTTTTCATAACTGCGTGTTCATTGTATAACATGTATTGGCACAATTTTTGATATATGTTTGGTTAAAGTAATGCTAAACGCTCTTGAACTATTTCATGTTGAGTATGACGACTGAATGGTATTGATGTAGGCCCCGAGCAATTTTACTCAATTTTAACCATTATGTGGACCAGGTGTAGTCAGCATTTGCAAAGCGTTAGGATCAGATTTTATCTTTGGAAGAGCTCACAAAATGCAAAAGGGGCTGCCCGATTTTACCGTGGTGGTGTCGGGTGCAGCGTCATGAATATTTCGTGGATTGACGGGTTATCGCGGACCCTCGGGAGTGGGGTGTCACGAGTATGGGGTTGGCGCTATTTATTATCATCAGTAGCGTGGGCCAGAGTCTTTCCGCCCTTATTTGCGGAAGGTGATGTGGGCCTGCCAGGCCTTCCTGCCCTAGGTGATGTGGACCCAGGCCTTCCGTGCGGTTTACAGGCCAAAGGCTCCCGTGTTTACTAGGGTGCAAGCGAAAGGCCTTTAATTGGTTGATCTTTATTCATAAGCATTTTTTTAAATGGAGTTTAAAATCAATAGAGCTGTAAGCAAGCAAGCATTTTTTGAAAAGTTTTTAGAAACTTTCAAAGCAAGCAAGCAATTTTATGGAAAGTTTTTAGAAACTTGTACAGCAAAAACAAGCAAGTAGTTTCTGAAAAGTTTTTAGAAACTTTCAAAAATAAGCAAACAAGTAGTTTTATGAAAAGTTTAGAAACTTTTTAAAGCTAACAAGCAACAATAGTATGAAAATTTTTGAAACTTTACAGCAAACCCAAACGACAATTTTATGAAAAGTTTTAAAGCAAAGCAAATTAAATAAGAAGTTATGAAAGAAGTTTTATAAACTTTATGGCAAACAAGCAAGGTTTCTAGAAAATGTCTTTTAAAATATAGTTTTACGAGTTTGGAATGTTTCCCGAGAAAAAAGCAAACAGCACATAAACATACACTCAACGGGCTCGTTTGGCTTATTATTTTCTGTTTTAAAGCTATTTTCCAGGTACGAGAACTGCGCCGGATGTTTGGGGCCACGTGTTAGGATTCTCGACTTCTAGTAAGTGTTGTATTAACTAACTTTTGTAAGGAAATACTTTGGAATTTACTTCTGAGTTAGTATATGTATGTACATAGTTTGGTTTTATGAAAATGTATGACTGAGGCTCTTTGCAGAAAGTGTTGTTGGTTGCCATGTTTAAAAGTGTAAAAAGCTGTATATACGAGTTTTGGGATATCCTGTATACAACTGTCATGTTGCCTTGATTTTATAAAATCACAAGTTTGAAAGAAAAAAAAGAATTTTTGGGTTTTTTAGCGAGCAGCATGGCTCAAAACTCAGGATTCTCTAGTCTTTGATAGCGGCTGGGGTTACGTGATTGGCGGCACCGCCTGCTAGTAGGGTGGGGTGTGACACGACTCTATCACCTAACTCTGGAGTCACAAGTAGTAAACGTAACCGTGTGTTTTCTTTTGGCATGTTTTCCAACACAGTGGGTCTCTCTTACACCCCTTCCAGAAATTTGGCTCATATCGTTGGTCTCTTACACTTATATTTGGGCTTTTCACCTAAAGGATTAACGACCCCCTTCACTTACTTTACTTGACACATTAATTACTTTTTATTTTATGATTTGAACTGTGAGTCTTTATTGGACGTAGTCTAGGGACTCAAGCTTCAGCCCACATTCACTAAGGTGGCATTGAACAACCACTCCCGTGCACCGCCCATTTCGACGTGATGTTGTGCACATGAATGCAATATGCCAATTCATATGTCATTCCAATGGCTCATACACAATTATATTTCATATAATTCAACAATCATGTTAACACATCAATTTAGCATGCATTAACATATCATTTTCCACACACATTTAAAGCCATTCATTTTAAGCAATATCATGCTATCTAATTCAAGAAAATTCACATGGATAATTTCGGTCCAACAAGCAATCCGGACTATTTTTAACAGTCCCAAAACAATACGTGGGCTGTCCATGGATGGCCCCCTTATCAAGCATCAATTCCACTTCTTTGGAACCGAAATCCATGGCAATTTTCGGCCTCACAACACCCAAAACCATTTCATGGATTTTTAGACAAGAAATAAACAAGTAGGAGAAGACCCTACTGGGTTGTTGAAACTCCTGACAGAGGTACCATGTAGCCGCCTCATTTGAAGATCAACTTGCCCTCTCTTTACCGCCGAGTTAGTGACGAATATCGGAGAAAATCCCAGAAAATGTAGACTTTCTCTGCAAAACTCTCTCCTTCTTTTCCTCCTCTTTTCTCCACGTTTTTGCCTCCCTCCCAACAGGTTGGTCAAGCATGGGTCGAATGGGGTCAAGTGGGATCTCTCAACAGCATGTCAGCGCCATTGGTTGACTTAGATTTAAATCTTATCAGCATCATTGTTTCATAGATTTCCACCCAATCACATGTTTCCATGTGTATCTCATGGGTCCCATTTGAGCTCATGTTTGACTCATTATGCACATGACACATGGCACCTCTTGAGCCACTCCTGATGGCATGCCTGAGTGTCGCACCACTCCGGTGCCAAGTGTCGCCCGCTCGGTACGAAAAGCGTGAAATTATGATTGTCTAAGGAATTTGGCGAAATTAAATATGGTACTTCCGTTTATTGAGACGATTCCAACAATGAAGTTTGTTTAGTCATCTGAGATCTAGAAAAATTCAGTTTGACGAAATGACCATTTTTAGAAAATTAGAATTTCCTAAGGTCACTACAATTAGTTACCATTTATTTCCTTCTTGATTTCCTATTTAGTTAATTTGATAGAAAAAAATCATATCGGGTTGAAGAAGAATCTTAAGCCCATAAACTTAATAACTTATTCCTTATTACAAGAAAAATATTAAACTCAAACTTATACATATTCATTGTCTCTTCTTTCTTTTCTTTAGGGCTATGTGTAAAACATTTGAAAGGAAAATAATTTTATTGATTCAAACTAGTATAGAAAACATAATCAAATTCGATAAAAACTCTAGAAGATAATGCGACATCAGTAAATAGCACAATAAATGGCTTAACTTAGCTACATTTGATAATTCTATAATGACTAGAATACTTATGACTCTAGTTCTGCAATATATTGACGACCATGATTTGATTTGATGTCTACGCGAAGTCGGTTTTGTCGTTGAATCATCCACACACAAGGCATTACAGCTAATATCATCTAATAACCATGAGGAAAACCCATGGATGGATTAGGGTTTTCTAACAGAACATCATTTAAGAAATCTGGGGTTTTGTTCTTTTGTAATCCCCTTTGAATGTTCTTCGCAGATGCTTGATCACTTCGAGCAAATGGAAGAATCACCTAACAATCTTGATCTTCTCCTTTGCCTAGCTTTTCTCTTCTCACTCTCTCTCTCAAAAAACGTTTTTGTCAAAATGCACAAAATGTGCTCTTCAGACACATTTGGTCTTACTTCTCATTTAAGTGTAGGCCATGTTTGGCTTACTAAATTCATTCTCAATTTTTCTCCTTTTGGTCTTTATTTCATTTTATTTATCATTTTAATTCACCTTAACATTTAGTTTTCTATTCTTGACCATTAGGTCCTCATTTACAATTTAATTTTCCCTTTTTCATAGTTTATTTTCGGTTTAATCAATTTCTCATTTGTATATAATATTTAATCATATGCTTTGCATATTCATTCACTTTTCACAATTTCGGTTTCTGGAAAAACGAGTTTAGCTCAATTCCTTTTCAGATATATAATAAAATTATTATAAAAATTCTAAGGTATTTTGAGATATTCTAGTCGAATTTCATTGGTTTCCA